>JAOPHQ010004662.1:42500-45000 GCA_030340625.1 Merluccius polli | reverse complement strand
CCCCCGGATCCTGGCAGCCGGCTCGGCGGCGCGCATTGTGAACGGATTAAAGGAATACGGGGGATCGCCGAAACCGATTGTGTTGTTTGCGTGACACGCGTTCATTTTCAGTACATTCTGAATGACAGAGTTCAGCTCAGCCCCTCAAACAATGCGGTCCTCCTCCTCGCCACACCTGGACCGGCTCTGGATAAACCTCCTCAACCTCCTGTGCTCCTCACAACCCCCGTGGGACGAGCCTCCACCCTCTGGAAGTCAGTTCACCTCTATATTAATTTCTGCACTTCGCTTACGCCTGAGGCCGCTCTCCATCGCCGGCGCATCCTCATCAGGCGGCGGCGGCGGCGTCTGAGTACGCAACACATTCTGCCAAAGCGTCTCCGGTAGCGTAAAGGTCTCTCCGGTAGTCTGGGAGGTTAACTCCAGATGTCATCATGTGTTGCATCGCTAAAAGGGATTTCATTGGTCCCCCCTGAATTGGTTGGAGCGGCTTGGGGGCGGGGCCTCTTTGCCAATCGTTCCTCGTGAGGAGTTATTAGCGCAACGCCTGAAGTCGGATCATCGCCTATTTATTTGTTTTTCGTATCAGGATTGTTGCTACACTGTTTAGCGGTACACAAAGTCCAATGAATGTACAATACAAATATACAGCATGTCTTTCAAAAGTGTATGCAAATGAAGAAAACAATACTATACAATACTGTCTATATATATATATATCCTTCAACCTCTAAGAATAGCTTAGCAATGCTATCTATACACCACAGGACCCATATAGCTATCGCCCTTCCCATGATGCCGCGGTTTGGAGTTACACTGGAGAGCCTGGATCACAGGAGGAGGAAGGGTCCAGAACCGACCGCCGGCGAGGAGGAAGCGCGTGAAACCGGATACGGCGGTCAGCGCTTTCCCCCCCCGAGCGCGAGGTCAACGTTTCCATAGTGTCTTCCTATATCCTTGAATCCTCGGGAGTATTGTGTTCCTCCTGACGGGTGCGATATTTGTATTTTTTCGCGTGGCGATATAGTTTTTTATTTCCCCTATACATTTGAAACAGGAGCGTCGGACGCGGTCATCGTCTTACTTGCGCCTCGTGTCGACCGGATCCGAGTCCCGGTCCGAGAAGTGCTGTACCGGACCGGATCTGTACAGTCGGATGTGGTCCTTCCTTCCCGCTCTGCATGGCGTGCTGTGCTCAACGCCGACGCTACTTCCCGTTGTTTTATTAATGCAGTAGATGCATGGAAGAGACGTTGATGCAAAGCCATGTGTGAATATTCAAGTTGGTTCACATCAGAAGCCTCTGGAAAACTGTCACATGTCACATGGACACGTGACGCCGCGTGCTTATAGGCCCACGCTTCCCCCTAACGCCGCGGTCATCGACCGGTCCATCCGGTTTTCCCGCTTTCATTTGCTACTTTCCCACCAGTAACCGCTGAACTCTCCTCCTCTTTATATATACGACGACACATAAATAAAGTTTATGGTGATAACAACAGCAACGCCGCCGTTTTCACACCGAACAAAGACACACAGAGCCACCTGGATGGCGACACGCCCGGCGCCGGTGTTGTGAACACACAGTGGGGAGGGGGGGGGGATAAGGTTGGCCGGGTGTGTTGACTCAACAACAGAGGAGAGATGTGTGTGTGTGTGTGTGTGTGTGTGTGTGTGTGTGTGTGTGGGGGGGGGGGGGGTGGTTCGGGACAGGAGGGGTACAGCCGGTGTGACAGGCTGAGGCTCATTAAACCCCCCCCCCCCCCCCCCCCCTCCATCGCAAAACAGGAGGTCAACACAAACAGCCGCCCGTTATTATTATATATATTATATATATATATAACTTCTCTGCTGCTGAAAACCAAGCAGGCGGGAAGCGGTAACCCACGGCGACGCGGCCAAAACGCAAACGGGAAAGCGAGCGAAGCGGGTCATGACGATGATGATGCTGACGCTCGCCACCGGTTGATTTATTTTTAGCATTTTAAGCATCTGGTCGAACCGCCAAGAAGATTGAAAAAAAATCTTTAGATAAATCCCGTCAGAGATCATCAGGGCCCGGTCGAAAAATATTGCTGCGGATTAAAAAGTGAAAAGATGGATGTAAGTGCTTTTGTTTGTTTGTTTTCTGCCATTTTGTTTGTTGGTTGTTGGTGTGTGTGTGTGTGTGTGTGTGTGGGTGTGTGTGTGTGTTATTTGTATGCGTGTGAGGTCAGCCGGCTTTTCAGAAGCAGGTCGACGGCGCCGCCGGTGCAGAAGGCGTCCCAGTAGGGGGACTGGAAAGTGGGACTGCACACAGTCAGGTAGAAAGGATGAGCGTAATCTCAGGTCGGATCCCACCGGCGTGAAATGTGACTCCATGTATGAAGTTCACGTGTTGAACATTCAAACGGCGTCGACAAATCTTTGTTAAACAGCTTTAGGGAATTTGTATTTATATACTCTAGTCACATTTATTTATTTAACGCACACAGGTCACCGACAAACGGACAGTTACGTG
>JAOPHQ010004662.1:35000-37500 GCA_030340625.1 Merluccius polli | reverse complement strand
GAGTGACGCCCGCCTGTGGGTCCCTATGTGGCCTTGCCGCGGGAGATTGACAGCTCAATCGCCCACAGGAGTGTAAATGCGGACCCTTAGTCCCGGTCCCCTCCCAACCGGCGCCGGCGCTATTATCACGCCGGCGTCCGGTGTGTCCCCTCCTCTCGCTGCTCTTCATGTAGCAGGGGACAGTGATGGATGAGCGGATGTACCTGACTCCCCCCGGGACCCCTGACTCCCCCCGGTGCCCCTGACTCCCCCCGGTACCCCTGACTCCCCCCGGTATACCCCTGACTCCCCCCGGTATACCCCTGACTCCCCCCGGTATACACCTGACTCCCCCCAGTACCCCTGACTCCCCCGGTATACCCCTGACTCCCCCCGTATCCCTGACTCCCCCCTGTACCCCTGACTCTCCTGCTACCCCTGACTCCCCCGAAACCCCTGACTCCCCTGCTATACCCCTGACTCCCCCGGTACCCCTGACTCCCCCAGTACCCCTGACTCCCCCCGGTACCCCTGACTCCCCCGCTACCCCTGATTCCCCCAATACCCCTGACTCCCCCGGTACCCCTGACTCCCCCGCTACCCCTGATTCCCCCAATACCCCTGACTCCCCCCGGTACCCCTGACTCCCCCGGTACCCCTGACTTCCCCCGGTACCACTGACTCCCCCCGGTACCCTTGACTCCCCCGGTACCCCTGACTCCCCCGGTACCCCTGACTCCCCCGGTACCCCTGACTCCCCCTGACTCTCCCGGTACCCCCTGACTCTCCCTGACTCCCCCCGGTACCCCTGACTCCCCCCGGTACCCCTGACTCCCCCCGGTATACCCCTGACTCCCCCAGTACCCCTGACTCCCCCCGGTACCCCTGACTCCCCCCGGTATACCCCTGACTCCCCCGGTACCCCTGACTCCCCCGGTACCCCTGACTCCCCCACTACCCCTGACTCCCCTAGGCCAGAGCCTTTTAACAGTTGATAAAAGGGATTAATATGTTATATTAAAAGTAGCGGTCTGCCATTTTGACCGAATCAGGCCAACGGATTCATCCTGAATAATAAGCTGTAGCATTGCATTATTTATAAAAAATTTAAAAAAATATATAATATATATATAATATAATATTCTTATGTTCATCAAGCATATTGCCGGACAGCTGCTGCACAATGTGATGCAGACAAGCTTTAGGTTTAGTTCCCAGGAGCAGCGCAGGGCTCCTCCTCGTCTCTGGACCATATGCTGCCGCCGGTCTGATGCGTTGCCGGTTGACTGCCTCTGCTAATAAAGTTATATTAGTGAGAGGGTTTTTAATAGCACGGCAAATTCAATCTGCCACAGGGCCGTACCACTGTAGCAGAAGGAGCAGGGGTGGGTGGTGTGGTGGGTGGTGTGGTGTGGTGTGATATAGTGTGGTGGGGGTCGGTGGTGTGGTGTATGGTGGTGTGGTGGGTGGTGTGGTGTATGGTTGGTGGTGTGGTGTATAGTGGTGTGGTGATGGTCTGGTGGTGTGGTGTGGTGTGGTGGTGTGATGGGTAGTGGTGTGGTGGTGGGTGGTGTGGTGGGTGATGTGGTGATGGTTGGTGGTGTGGTGTATGGTTGGTGGTGTGGTGTATGGTTGGTGGTGTGGTGTATAGTGGTGTGGTGATGGTCTGGTGGTGTGGTGTGGTGTGGTGGTGTGATGGGTAGTGGTGTGGTGGTGGGTGGTGTGGTGGGTGATGTGGTGATGGTTGGTGGTGTGTGGTGATGGGTGGTGGTGTGGTGGTGGGTGGTGTGGTGTGTGGTGATGGTTGCTGGTGTGGTGGGTGATGTGGTGATGGTTGGTGTTGTGGTGTGGTGTGGTGTGGTGGTGTGGTGATGGTTGGTGTTGTGGTGTGGTGATGGTTGGTGGTGCGGTGATGGTTGGTGGTGTGGTGATGGTGTGGTGGGTGGGTGGTGGTGTGGTGGGTGGTGTAGTGTCTTGGCTCAGAGGGTGGGGGTAACCCTGGGAGAGCGGCGTTGTGTTCTGTCACAAGTGACAAGTGGGAAATGCGCCCATAACACGGAGTGACCTGTCATCAGGCCGTAAAGCACCAAGGGTGGAATGAAGAGATCTGAGGGGAGGGGAGGAGGTGGTGGGGGAGGAGGAGGAGGAGGAGGTGGGGGAGGAAGAGGTGATGGAGGAGGAGGAGGAGGTGGGGGAGGAGAAGGATATCAGAGCCCTAGTGATCAGCTCTGTCTCTCTCTCTCTCTCTGCTGACAGAATCACGGTTATGGTTGATAAACTAAAGACACTGGGACGCGTTACTTGACAGTTGCATGGCAGACGGCTGCAGGTTGGGGGCGTGTCTTCGGCGGCGGCGAGGTCGTGCATCGGGGGTGTGCGACGCGTGCGTCTCAACGGCGGCGGCGATGTGCGACGCCGCCCCCCCCCCCCACCCCCCCACCCCCCCCCCCCCCCCCCACCCCCCCCCCTGCATCTTAAGCTGCCGACTTGATGGACCCCAAAACACAATTACAACAACATA
>JAOPHQ010004662.1:20000-32500 GCA_030340625.1 Merluccius polli | reverse complement strand
CGTACACACGCACACACACACACACACCCCTCCACCATGCCTGTCCTAATCTTCTGATCTGTATGACACACGAAGATGCTGTTGTTCTCATGACATCAGTGTCAACACACACACACACACACACACACACACACACACACACACACAAATACACACACACACACACACACACACGCATGCTACTTTGAGCCTGGGACAGCCGGGGAACCTGCAGATCCCGTTTCTCGCGCCACTTGTGGACGACCATCCGTTGGCTTCGGTGCTGCAGCAAACCTGTTTTTTTTTTCCTCGTCCTTTCGTCGTTCGTTTGAAGAAGAAGAAGACGGACGTCCGGATGAAGAGGGGAACTTGCAGCTGAACGGTTTCCGTCGGCGGCCCGCTGCGGCCCCCTTCAGGAGCGGGACCGCATGCGTCTTCGTCGTCCTAGTAGTCGAATCCTTTAAGCTTCGTCCAAGCTCTCGGGGAAAAAAAAGATCTACTTCTTCTTTACAACGTCTTAGTAAGTTTGGGCGAGCGGCGACATGGCAATGCGATGCACTGCAAAAAATGGCTCTAAAAAAACAAGAAAATACAGCCACTATTAGAGGAAATTTACTTTTTTCAAGCTGAATTTTCTGTCAGTGGATCATGAAAATTCTACTTGTTAAGTTTCCTTGAAACAAGAAAAAAAAAATCTGAGAAATAAGAAAACTAGAAATCTTATTATAAGCATAAATTACTTATATTTAGTGCTCTTGTCAAGATATTTTTGTCTTATTTTAAGATATTTGTGCTTGTTTTGGAGAATTATTGCTTAGAAACCAACTGGGTTAGAGTCGGGCTTGCTCAAAACTAGTCAGCAACAAGATTAAAACAAGATGAATTTTCTTGTATTAAGTTCTTTTAAAACATCTCGGAATAAGTAAATATTTCTTAACAAGTCAGAAATAGGTCAAAAATAAGATGGATTTGCTTGTATCAAGTGCATTAAAAATCTCATAATAAGTAAAACAAATCTTAGATTAGGATGTCTTGTTTTAAGAAATTGTCTAGTTTTAGGTATACAAACACATTAATAGATTTAATGCAATTTAAATACAAAATGTAACACAACAGCGGTTGTAATTTAACAATTTTTTTTTATTTAGAAAAATAATTCAAATCAATAAATACAATTGACAATATGCAAATGTCCGTTTTTTCAGCAGCACAACAGGTGTTACATTTACACCAAAAACCACTACACACAGACACCTCACATACAGTCCACAACTCAATATTAACTTGTAAATGTACAAACTTAACTTACATATTCACCACTTTACGTCGTATGCAAATCCCCATCACGCACCAACCATGCAATGGAATGCAACACAATCGTTCACGTTCTTCATAGACGTAAATAAAAGATAAACATGCATTGTCCACTGCTAACTGCTTAAGGAGGGAATGTTCTAGTATGCTTCTTCCTTGTCCTTATAGTTGTTCTACTTTAGTGCCTTTAGCTTTTAACTTTAACTTATAGCTCATAGAACGTGCTGCCTCTTTCGCGCTGTTTGGCTAGGTGCGTTGCTAAAAGGTGTCGTATTCCGGCGGCAATTAGTTCCGCCCCAATGCCATTCTAAACACTCTAACCGGGAGGTTAACAAATTAAACAAACTATACCAGGAAAACTATACTTTCCTGGTATAGTTTGTTTAATTTGTTAACCTCCCGTTTTTTTTGTTCCTACTGTTTAGAATGGCATTGGGGCGGAACTAATTGCCGCCGGAATACGACACCTTTTAGCAACGCACCTAGCCAAACAGCGCGAAAGAGGCAGCACGTTCTATAAGTTAAAAGCTAAAGGCACTTAAAGTAGAACAACTATAAAGGACAAGGAAGACGCATACAAGAACATTCCCTCCTTAAGCAGTGGAGGCATGTTTATCTTTTATTTACGTCTATGAAGAACGTGAACGATTGTATTGTGTTGCATTCCATTGCTTGGTTGGTGCGTGTGGTGATTTGCATACGACGTAAAGTGGTGAATATGTATATGTAAGTTTGTAAATTTACAAGTTAATATTGAGTTGTGGACTGTATGTGAGGTGTGTGTAGTGGTTTTTGGTGTAAATGTAACACCTGTTGTGCTGCTGAAAAAACGGACATTTGCATATTGTCAATTGTATTTATTGATTTGAATTATTGTTCTCTTTAAACCCAGTTCTCACGGGTTGGTTCGACCTGGAAAATAAATCCTGTTTTCTAACAAAGACCTCTGGCCTCGTGTGAACTACTTGGGAGCTACAGTAATATCATTGAAACAAACCACGCTTCCTTTTACAGTACAGTTCCACCTTTCTTACAGGTAACTACTCTGTAAAACTCTGATATCACCCCCGATAATTATCAGGGAGGTATGGGAGTTTTTGCCAGAGACCATGTTCAAAACTAGAGGATTATAATCTACAGTTACCAGGAAAGTATATGGTAATATCATTGAAACAAACCACGCTTCCTTTTACAGTACAGTTCCACCTTTCTTACAGGTAACTACTCTGTAAAACTCTGATATCACCCCGATAATTATCAGGGAGGTATGGGAGTTTTTGCCAGAGACCATGTTCAAAACTAGAGGATTATAATCTACAGTTACCAGGAAAGTATATGGTAATATCATTGAAACAAACCACGCTTCCTTTTACAGTACAGTTCCACCTTTCTTACAGGTAACTACTCTGTAAAACTCTGATATCACCCCGATAATTATCAGGGAGGTATGGGAGTTTTTGCCAGAGACCATGTTCAAAACTAGAGGATTATAATCTACAGTTACCAGGAAAGTATATGGTAATATCATTGAAACAAACCACGCTTCCTTTTACAGTACAGTTCCACCTTCCTTACAGGGTAATTCACAGGGTTTTACCTGATAATGTTTTGGAATTACATTTGTAATTACTGGGTAAATACCAGTTAATATCTGCATACATACATGGGGGTTATTGGGTAAATTGTAACTACTGGGTAATTAGAAAGTAATTACTTAGTAAATAGTTGCAAGTTATCAAGTAAATACTGGGTAATTACCAGGTAAATATCAGTCATTACCCTCACTGTCACTACACAGGTTGATTGGTAATACATAATCTATAATTCCTGGATAAATACCTGGTAGTTTTCAGTATATATCTAGTAAATACTGGGTAACTTGTTGGTATTTACCAGGTAAATACCAACAAGTTTTTGTTTATGTTTTTACCATATCAGGTAACTACCAGGTAAATAAGTGGTAGTTACCAGGTAAATATCAGGTAACTACCAGGTAAATAAGTGGTTGTTACCAGGTAAATATCAAGTAACTACCAGGTAAATAAGTGGTAGTTACCAGGTAAATATCAGGTAACTACCAGGTAAATAAGTGGTAGTTACCAGGTAAATATCAGGTAACTACCAGGTAAATAAGTGGTAGTTACCAGGTAAATATCAGGTAACTACCAGGTAAATAAGTGGTAGTTACCAGGTAAATATGTAATGTAAATACTTGGTAATTACCTGGTAAGTACTTGGTAATTAGAAGGTAATTACATTTAATTACCTGGTTATTACTTAGTAAATACATCTTATTACCAGGTAATTAGCTGGTAATTACCGTACTGTAAAAGGAAGGGTTACCATTGATTTTTGTTTTTGAAATGTATTGTTTGTTGTTAATTATTGTGCTTACATTGACATGAATACTAAATATATTAGATATTTGGACTAAGCCTCGTGGGGGCTGTGTAATGAGCTAGGCCTAGCCAACTCTGGACTGGGTAGGAGTGTTAATTGTTGTGCCTACAAGCCAATAAAACTACTGAAAATGACTTCTACAAATCTCCTGATTTGTTACATTATATTGGTGTTTTTATGAGTGTCGCTTTGGATAAAAGCATCTGCCAAATACCTAACCCTAACCATGAATAAAGGTAGTTGAGGTACTCCTCAGTGTTTTGATAAAAGTTCATGTTTTGTTATTGTTAATGGTCCAGGATGCTCCCATTGATTAGATTAGATTATATTCAATTTACTGAGGTGGAACACTGCATTGTCCAAGAGTACATTAATGATGCACACAATCAATTCTTACATTATCTTAATGAGTTGGGCTCCATTCTTAAAACAGGTTGAAGTGAGTCTTGAAACAAGTAAAACATATCCTTAAGCTGAGTTGTTAACATGTATAAAGGCTACCTCCTCAACAATTTAAGATAAATCTGCTTAGAATTACTTCTATTATCTAAGTTGGTTGGCGCAAAATTAATTTTCTTGAAACAAGTAATAGTATCTTAAATATCTTCAGCCTGAATGAGTAAATAAGTCAAAAAAATGGTGTGATTAGATAAATACACTGAAATCAAGTAAATTACACATGTCTATATTTTCACTTTTTGCAGTGTGTGTTTTAAGTGTTTGTACTGTTTGGATTATACAGATAATCCCACCGGTCTCCTCTCTCTACTGCAGGCCACCCTTAGTTCATCCTTAAGGAGAGGAGTGTGAAGTCTCTGTTATTATGTGACAGTGTGCTGTGTGTGTGTGTTTGATGTTGATGCTGGCGAATGAAGTGCGCTGGCTTGTCCCCCTGTATGCGCCAGCGTATTTCACAGTCAGGGGGGAGCCGGGTACATAAATAAAGAAAGTGAATGACAGCATTAAGTAAACTCAGGCCATCCATCAATATTTCAAAGGCCGAATTGAATTACAAGCGAAAAAATTGCCTTGATGCCAAAAAGTGGGGGAGGGAGGGCCGGCAGAGTGCATGGAGGGAGCCGTACGTGTATGGAGGATGTTTACTGTGTGTGTGTGTGTGTGTGTGTGTGTGTGTGTGTGTGTGTGTAATGGCGTTAGGGAACAGCCCCGGCGTTTAAACAGTCTGATGTGAAATGACACAGCTTAGCGCCGCCGTGTTTGCGCCGCACCTTTATCCCATATTGCAGTGCGCCGCTACGCAGTCTCCCGCCACGTTTTTGGATTATCGATCTGATCTTCAATCAATCGGGTGCCCTTGACTTGGACTGCAGATGATGCTGTGTCAATATCGACGAGTCAAGGACCTGACGGACGTCTGGACGGTCCTTCTCAACCAATCGCTTCTATCTCAAAATGAGAACAAACAATGTGGCCGTCGTCGTCGCTAAGCTGGTGACGCGCTGGTCTGACACACCTCAACGTCTTGAAACGCGGACTCTGGGATGGTGACCCAGAATCGTGTGATGGCTCTGTTGCGTCCTCCCACAGACGTCTCAAAAGGAGACCAACCAGGTCCTCCTCACTTCCTGATGATAGTCACGTGAGACGCACAAGGCGTGGCGTCGGTGGGCTTACTGCCGCCGTTCCCTCCGATTTGAGATGGAGAGGCGTTTGGTCGTATGTGACTACGCTATTTCCTTCAACATTGACAGGGAGGTCAATATCAGACCTCCCCCCTTTTACAAGCTGACGGTGTTGACAGTAAATCCAACGTTCCTCTGACTTCTCTGACTCCCGGGAAAAACAAGTTTGTCCGGCGAGCTCACCACGCTTAACGCCAGCGCCGGTAGTAGAGGCCCCGCCCACTCAGCCCCCCTTTTCACCCCATCGGCGCTGCGTTGAACTTTTCTTATCCACTATCTTGGATCCTCTCCTTCTCCCCTCGCTGCCCAGGGGTGGAGGGGGGGGGGGGTGAGCTGATAGGATAGGATGTCAATAATCCACCCTGACCGCTGCTGGCTTGTCACATCTATCACCTAGGACGGCGCCGGGGATAAGGACGGCGTCCCGTCCGCCCGGATGGGCTCCGGAGAGACGCCGGCGCTTCCTGTCAGAGGCCATCAGAGCGGCGGCTCTCAGAGCGTTCATTACGCTGTCATCACTGTGGCTGATTGGGCTGCGGACGCAAACTAACAGTGTTGCAGTGGGAGTTAGTCTGGCCGCGCGATTGGCTGCTGTAGAGTGAGTGTGTGTGTGTGTGGATCAGTGAGTGGTGTGCCTGGGGGGCAGGGGTGTGTGTGTGTGTGTGTGTGTGTGTGTGTGTGCACGTATGTGTGTGCAGGCTCCACAGAGGCCCACAGTGTGTTCAATGTGTGTGCGTACGTGTGTGTGTGTGTGTGTGTGTGTGTGTGTATATCTGTGTGTGCAGGTTCCATAGAGGCCTGTGTGTGTGTGTGTGTGTGTGTGTGTGTGTGTGTGTGTGTATGTAGGTGTGTGTGTGTGTGTGTGTGTGTGTGTGTACGTGTGTGTGTGTGTGTGTGTGTGTGTGTGTGTGTGTGTGTGTGTGTGTGTGTGTGTGTGTGTGTGTGTGTGTGTGTGTGTGTAAGAGTGTCTGTGTGTGTGTGTGTGTGTGTGTGTGCAGGTTCCATAGAGGCCCATGTGTGCGTGTGTGTGCACCTGAGACAGTAGTGCATTAATCATTGGGTTTATAGGGTAACAGGGTGTGGCTCTCTCTCTCTCTCTCTCTCTCTCTCTCTCTCTCTCCCCCCCCCTCCCCCCCTTCTCTCTCTATCACTCTCATGCTCCCTCCCCTCTCTCTCTGCCCCTCTGCCCACCCCCCATATCTCTCTCTCTCTCGCTCCCCCCCCCCTCTCCCTCCCTCTGTCTCCCCCCCCCTCTCCCTCCCTCTCCCCCTCTCTCCCCCCCCCGCTCTCTCCCCCCCCCCCCCTCTCTCCCTCATTCTCTCTTTCTTCAACAATGAAAGGGAGCTCTTGAGGAGGACACAGATCTCTCTCTCCCCCCTCTCTCTCCCTCTCCTCCCCTCTCTCTCTCTTTCTCTCTCCCCCTCTCCCCACCACCATCCTCTCTCTCCATCCCCCCCCCCTCGCTCCCTCCCTCCCTCCCTCTCTCTCTCTCTCTCTCTCCCTCTCTCTCTCTCTTTCTCCAACAATGAAGGCAAGCTCTCGAGGAGGACACAGATTTGTCCTCAATCTGTGTAGCTGTGTCTGGGGGAAGGAAGGGAAGGAGGGGAGGAGGGGAGGAGGGGGAGGAGGGGAAGGAGGGGAGGATTACCTTATCTCATGGTCGGGGAGACAGAGGTCGAATTGTAGGCCAACGCGTAAATGACAATTCTCACACCAGATTGCCTCGCTGAGTAATTGCTTGAAGGCGGTGTGTGTTGCGGCGGCGGCGGGCGATACGGCGTGTCTGAGCACGGCGTATCGCTCGCCGCCGCCGCCGCCGCCGTCCTTAAGAGCGCCACACAGATCCCGGTCCAATCGAAAAACAAGAAGAGGAAAAATAAAGTGGCTCAGTTAAACTGCAACAGTGCGGTTGTTGGCGTGTTACCACTCCTATGATTCGGGTTATTTATGCGCCGCATCTCCGAGAGACGGACGTCAATCTATTAACCACGTATAATTAAAGTCACCATTTTAGACTCTCTTATTAATGTTTCATTTGGGCTCATGGGTTATAAATGAGGTATTGATGTATTGAATTCATAATTGCCACGATTCTTTTTTTTTTTTTTTTTTTTTTTACGGTCGACCGGTTATCCGCGGCAAATTTGATGACATCATTAATGGTTCGTTAATGGTTACATTAGCAGTCATTTTCCCCGATTCAGCGCAATTACTTCAATTACGTCTATTTTGAGATGTTCATTAGACGTTCGTATTATACATTCGCAAACAGATCCGTCTTTTATATTAAACCAGTAACTGATGATCTGAGTCGTCCCTTTGTGTTGTTCAGGAGTGTAATGCTGAAAGTGAAGGTCTTCGTGTGTCAAGTGTCCCCAGGAAGAGCTCCACATAAATAACTTAGGAGATCACCAAGCGGCTGATTGATTGACACGCTATCCAGACTCTGGCTGCTGCTGCAGGGATTATTTTTGGCTTCACAGACAAGATGTATAATGTCACCTTCTTTACTCTCACACTCACTCCCCCATCCCCCCCCCCCCCCCTCCCTCTCTCCCCAAGGTACGAGCAGAAAACCCAGGGAGGGGGAGATACCCGGTGTGGACTACAACTTTGTCTCTGTGGAGGAGTTCTTCGCGCTGGAGGAGTCAGGAGCGCTGCTGGAGAGCGGGAAGTTTAAAGGTGAGGAACGCCGTTTCCCGGGGAACCGATCCCACAGACGTGTCGTTGGTTTTGTACCCATAGCAACCAAACTATCTTAAAATCTGTTGGAGTCATCTTTCTGTGAATCCTAGAAACGGTGTGAGATTCGTGGCATCAGCATCCTTTTCCTTTTCCTTTTTATTTTTGGAGTAATTGTAAACGTTTATTTTCTAAATCTTTTCCCTCAGTTTTAAAATACGATGATGACGGAAATCGGCGATCGTTTGGAAAATATTCGGAGAAATTATTTTTTTGCTTTTGGTGGAAGCAACAAATCCCGTCAAAAAGTACGGTGTGATTAAAGTATGCGTCATAAACGGGCGGTGCTGCCGCAGACTCCTCCTTAATCAAGGGGGCTAGACTGCTAACTCTGATTAAAAGAGCGGAGGATAGATAAGCATCCATTATTCATAAGCCTTTAATGGGAGCAATAAATGTCACCTCAGCGCCCGGCGCTGTGACACTGACAGACATACTGCTGCACAGGCAATCAGCAACACTGACAACATCACAGTGGAGGAAACCACCACAACAACAACCGTGAGGGTGGTGGTGGTGGGGGTGGTGGTGTGGAGGTAAAGGTGTTGGAGGTGGTTGTGGTGGTGGAGGTGATTAGGTGGAGGTTGTGGTGGTGGTGGTGGAGGTGGAGGTGGTGGTTGTGCTGGTGGTGGTGGTGGAGGAAGTGGTGGTGGTGGTGGTGGTTGTGCTGGTAGAGGTGGTGGTGGTGGAGGTTGTGGTGGTGGTGGTGGTGGTGGTGGAGGTTGTGGTGGGGGGGGGGAGGAGGTGGAGGTGGTGGTTGTGGTGGTGGAGGAGGAGGAGGTGGAGGTGGTGGTTGTGCTGGTAGAGGTGGTGGTGGTGGTGGTGGTGGTGATGGTTGAGGGGGTGGAGGTTGTGGTGGTGGTTGAAGTGGTGGGGGTGGTGGAGGTGTTGGAGGAGGTGGTGGTGGTGGAGGTTGTGGAGGTGGTGGTGGAGCTGGTGGTGGAGGTGGTGGAGGTGGTGATAGTGGTGGTGTTGATAGTAGTGGTGATGTGGAGGAGGTGGTGGTGGTGGTGGTGGTGGTGGTGGTGGTGGTGATGTGGAGGAGGTGGTGGTGGTGGAGGTGGAGGAGATGGTGGAGGTGTTTGAGGGTGACCTCGTAGTGTTGGCCAGTACAGTGTAATGTTTCCTCCCTGGTCCCCACACTGGGAGGTGGAGGCGGTGTAATATGATTTGGTGTTCGGCTGCCAGAGCAGATGGATGTGCTGAGGGGTGGAGAGGGAGACTGCGTTTTACTGGTCCTCTGAGAGGGAACATTGCGCATACTACTGGGGCCGTATTATATATATATATATATATATATTATATATCATATTATTATTGTGAAGGAGTGGCCATCAGAAACACATTTCCACCGTCTGCCCACTGCCATATGGATACAAATGACTCAAATATATACGAAATGTCCGATCCGCTCACTTCAGTTTTCCTCAGAGTGATGTGTGGCATACACACAGCAGGCCTACGCTATTCGTATATATTCGTAAAATGGTTTGGTCCAATGTTTTTGCATTTTTCAGTTTTTCTGTTCATCTCTCTCGTGTTAACACACAACACTACTCCTAGTAATAATAATAATACTGCGACGACCGCTGCTTCTTTATAAAAGGACCTTATTCTGTTGTCATGGCATCACTTTGAATGTATTCTTATTTCTGCCGTTGATCCGCGAGCAGCGCTGACAGCAGCGCTGTATGGATACGGCTGAAGACATCCTTCATAAGAAAGGAAAACAAAGGAAAAAAAAGAAGCTATATATATATATATATAAAAGTATACAGTAAGGCACATATAGCGCGATCCATATTTCATTATGAGTTGGCGTTTTTTCTTATAATTGCCTCTCCCAGGGAACTATTATGGGACTCCCCGGCCGGTCCACATCAGCCCTGAGAGCCCTCCCATCACCTACCAGGAACATCGCAACCTCCTCAAGAAATTTCGCACACGCAGCAAGTCTCTGAGCAACCTGGAGAAGGCGGCGGCGGTGGAGGCGGCGGCGGCGGCGGCTGCAGCGGCGGCGGCGGCGGACGAGAACGGCGAGGGACACTCCGCTCTGCCAGGCAGGTGTAGCGCAGCGTGTCGTCGTCGTCGTTGTTGTTGTTGCCTCTGTGAGATGACTCTGAGTCTCTTCTTGTCCGTGCGTCTCTGCAAATCAGACTTTTAGATTAGCGTCTGAAAGTCTGGCGGCGGACAGACGAGCTCAAATCGGGGCGAACGGCGAACGGCGAACGGTTCTCTTTCTTTCGTTTAGAAATTTTGAAAGTGTGTATTTTTGTGTATTCACGGTTCACCGTATCGCTAAACAGAAGTCCTAAGTGTTGTACAGTCGCCGCCGGCGGCTAAATACTGCATTGTGCCGCCTGTGCCTCTATATATGGCAACAGTCAACCGATAGCCAAATAAATCAATCATTAGCGCGATTAGTATGCTCCACGGTCTCTGTGGGGCCGGTGGCCGCATCGATCGCTGGCCCGCCTCCAGAGCAAGGTCAGCTCGCCGCGCGCAAACACGGGAGGAGGATGCAAGCAAATAAGCAGCAAGGGCAAAAAATAGAAAACATGGAGGGAATTAAGTGCAACCCGGGTGTGACCTAACAAGGTAGTGGCGGGGGAGGGGGGGGGGGGGGGGGGGGGGGGGGGGGTCATAGTGATGAAGGTAGGTACAGGTAAACAGACGGACGCTGAGTGGATGGGGGGGAGGGGGGGGGGAGAGGGGGGGGGGGGGGGGCGGGGTCATAGTGATGAAGGTAGGTACAGGTAAACAGACAGACGCTGAGTGGATGGGGGGGAGGGGGGGGGAGAGGGGGGGGGGGGGGCGGGGTCATAGTGATGAAGGTAGGTACAGGTAAACAGACGGACACTGAGTGGATGGGAGGGATGGGGGGGGGGGGCGGGGTCATAGTGATGAAGGTAGGTACAGGTACAGGTAAACAGACGGACGCTGAATGGATGGGATGGGGGAGAGGGGGGGGGGGGGGGAGAGAAGAAGAGAGGCAGGCAGCAGTGTGTGTGAGGGTGAGGTGTGAACAGCAGATGAGGCAGAGAGCCAGAAGCTGATATTATAAACCAGGCGGGTGGGGAGGGCATCCGGGGGTTGTGTGTGTGTGTGTGTGTGGGTGTGTGGGTGTGTGGGTGTGTGTGTGGGGGGGGGGGGAGTGGGTGGGTGTGTGTGTGTGTGTGTGTGTATGTGGGGGGCTGACTCAACCTCTGCTGAGTCACCTTCCCAAAAAGGGGGGATGCTGTGTGTGTGTGTGTGTGTGTGTGTGTGTGTGTGTGTGTGTGTGTGTGTGTGTGTGTGTGTGTGTGTGTGTGTGTGTGTGTGTGTGTGTGTGTGTGTGTGTGTGTGTGTGTGTGTGTGCGGCGCTGGCAGGGAGAAGGATGCTGTTGGAATGTGAAATGGGAGGGAGGACGTCCGGCATCATGTGCCACCGCTCCCAGGGTCACGCAGCACACACAGCTGAAGGACAGCCGTGTATATATATATATACTGTATATATATATATATATATATATATATGAAAATATGCTTATAGGGCTATCAGGTACATCAGAATGCATCATGGGATGTTTTGTTTGGTGATACTCCGCCATATTGAGAGGCCTCAAGAGAGTTGTAGTTCTGTAAAATCCTAAATCAATGTAAATATACTAATCTCAGTCTCCCTATGACGACAAATCATTGAATGATTAATGACTAAAGAATGACCAAAACAAACATGACTACCAACACAATAACTAACTAACCAACTAACTAACTAATGGTGGCGGTGGTTGTGGTGCGGCGTGGCGATGCGTGAGCCCTATTTCCCGCGGCGTCGGCCGGAGGGTCGCTGCTTGTTTCCCCCCCCCCCCCGTCGGAGCCGGCATACTAACGCAGCGACTGCTGACCTCCGCTATCTCTGTGTGGCTTTTCAAATCCCAATAGCGTCACGCGCATAAATCGTTACGCATTACGTGAGCGCCTCGCGGGGGAGAGGAAGTTGGGTCACGCCGCGAGACGGCGCGTTCTCCGCATACGTGTCCGGTGTGTTTCCAGTGTGTTTCATGTCCACCAACCTTCAGCATTATCTCCACATTAGCCAGGGCAGTGGTTCTCAAACCTTTTGTACTAAAGTTCCCCTCTAAGACATTTCTTCAGCCAAGTTCTCCTTCCACCAGCAAAAAACACTTTGGGGAGGGGAAAAAATGTGAAAATGAATATAAATAATGTACGTGTAAATATGTGTGCATGTTGTTTGGTGTAAACATGAACATTAAATGGGTTAGGGCAAATACTTAAGTTTAGTGAGAAACATGGGAACTTGTCATTGGAAATATTCACCAAACTTGTACTAAGGTGTAATTATTTTACCATTGTTCATAACCAATATGAACACAACAACAACAACAACATTTGAAATGTTCAAAGTACCCCTAGAGGTAC
>JAOPHQ010004662.1:2500-15000 GCA_030340625.1 Merluccius polli | reverse complement strand
CTGGTCCAGCGGTCCTACTATGTTATAGCAGAACTACTGATCCAGCGGTCCTACTATGTTATAGCAGAACTACTGATCCAGCGGTCCTACTATGTTATAGCAGAACTACTGATCCAGCGGTCCTACTATGTTATAGCAGAACTACTGATCCAGCGGTCCTACTATGTTATAGCAGAACTACTGATCCAGCGGTCCTACTATGTTATAGCAGAACTACCGATCCAGCGGTCCTACTATGTTATAGCAGAACTACTGATCCAGCGGTCCTACTATGTTATAGCAGAACTACTGATCCAGCGGTCAGTAGTTGTATATAGTTGTATAGTTATATATATATATATATCCCTCTTTTGGGATTATAGTGTTGGATGTTTTTCTGATCTCTCACAGCGAGTGTGTATCTCAATCAATCCCTAATCCTAATGGCCTGGCTGCAATAATCTAGCTATGATCTCACATGCATACGCACTGATCCATGCGCACACACACACACATACACACACACAGACACACACACAGACACACATGCACATGCTAACACAGAAAAATGACCTCAGAAATACACACGCAGCCAGGGCACAGAATTGCCCTAGAGATAGAGAGCGAGAGAGCGAGAGGGAGAGAGGGAGAGGGAGAGAGAGAGAGAGAGAGAGAGAGAGAGAGAGAGAGAGAGATCTAGTTCATGATCAGGTAGTTGGCTGGTTTAGGAGGATTTGGACAGATTTGGATTAGTTACATGTGCTGCACAAAAGGCAGCAGCAGCAGCAGCAGCAGCAGCCATGTATGAATTGTGCTAACCTGTGGATTTGTGGCTGAACTATTAAAGTGAGTGTGTGTGTTGACCACAAGTTCACCGCAAATATAGAAAGAAGAACATTTTGTATACGTATGAGGTCATAACTGTTACACATCCCCCTCTCACACCCCCACCGCCGTCCTCCTCCCTCCTCCTCCTCCAGCGGACATCCTGGTGTACGTCAACGATGTGTGCGTGCTGGGCGTGTCCCACAAGGAGGTGGTGGAGATCCTGAAGGCGGTGCCGGCGGGCCACAGCGTGGACGTGGAGGTGCGGCGGGGCTACCCCATGCTGTACAACCCGGACGGCTGCCCCAAGCCGCTGACCCGGCCGGCGTCGGCGTCCGGCCGCGACACCATGGCGTCGCCCACCACCACCCAGCCGGAGTCGCTGCACCGCCCCCACCACCAACACCACCAACACCAACACCAACACCACCACCGGCCCCGGCTCTCCTCCGCCTCCTCGCTCACCCAGCACTCGCAGCTCAACGGCTACGGCTACGGCTACGGCTACGGCTACGACGACTGGAGCTACACGGAGCCCGGCGCGCTGCGGGAGCTGGACGCCAACGGGAACGCCGCCCGGGCGCCGCCGCCCTACCGGCGCTCCAGCGCCAGCTACACCGAATCCTCCGTCCCCGTCCGGCCGCCCCGGTCTGTGAGGAGCCTGGCCAGACTGCAGTCCCTCGACCAGAACCTCGCCAGCCAGAGCGACAGCGAGGTCGTTTCTGCTATCGGGTCGCACAGGTACACACATTCAGGGATTTAGACTTTTATGTATTGCTGGAGGGTGGAGGACATCTGGAGATATCTAACTATAGCGGAAAGTAGTCTCTGTATGTCTGCATGTCTGTCCTTCGATTTTCTCGAAAAAACGCTCATCCGGTCGACCTCACACTCGCCGGGTTTGGCGCTGAGGACCCGAGGCAGTGCAGTGTCACAGTGTGTCTAATGCCTAGCCTAGAAATCTAGACGCCCCCTAGCGGCAGCACATTTATTTGGCAGCCAGGGGGGTCTAGCACTAGCCTGGCTCCGCCCACCTACGTACTTCCGCTCAAATTTCATTTCACTTCAGTACTAAGGTCTGGCGATGCTACTATGTTAGAACGATTTCTTTTCCCCAAAATCTGCGGTCCAATCAGCGAACAGGAGGCGCGGCCTGAGAACAGTGACGTAGAGGTCGTGCGCGAATTTCAGTTATTGAGCGTAAGTACGGAGGCGGGCGGAGGCTAATGCTAATGCTAATGCTCACTGCATCTGCCGTTTGTATACTGCGCGCAACGTGGTTTCTGGCGCATGAAATACGTCACGACCAAACGTTAGCGATTGGTTAAGGCAGATCCAGAGTGGCAGTGGGCAGAGCCAATAGGTTTTAAACTTCAACAGCACCCGCCTTCAAGTGAGACATCGTTTGTCTCTACAGCACTGCTAGACCTTTAGTATGAATGAAATGAGTACCAAGGTCTTGTTAGGACTAGACTATAGCAGTTCTAGACCTTTAGTATGAATGAAATGAGTACCAAGGTCTAGTTAGGACTAGGCTATAGCAGTTCTAGACCTTTAGTATGAATGTAATGAGTACCAAGGTCTAGTTAGGACTAGACTATAGCAGTTCTAGACCTTTAGTATGAATGTAATGAGTACCAAGGTCTAGTTAGGACTAGGCTATAGCAGTTCTAGACCTTTAGTATGAATGTAATGAGTACCAAGGTCTAGTTAGGACTAGACTATAGCAGTTCTAGACCTTTAGTATGAATGTAATGAGTACCAAGGTCTAGTTAGGACTAGGCTATAGCAGTTCTAGACCTTTAGTATGAATGAAATGAGTACCAAGGTCTAGTTAGGACTAGGCTATAGCAGTTCTAAACCTTTAGTATGAATGTAATGAGTACCAAGGTCTAGTTAGGACTAGACTATAGCAGTTCTAGACCTTTAGTATGAATGAAATGAGTACCAAGGTCTAGTTAGGACTAGGCTATAGCAGTTCTAGACCTTTAGTATGAATGTAATGAGTACCAAGGTCTAGTTAGGACTAGGCTAGTCTAGCACGGCTCCGTCGGCTTTTTGATGCTGGAAACACAAAGTATGTCAGGCCAATCACAGCGTGAGGGGCGGAGTCGGAAGCCGGGCTACCATGACGACAGAGTTGCGACGGTTCCGTGTTAGAGGTAAACAATGGCTGCTGCTGCTGGCGAACGGCTGTCTTTCCACTCGGCTTTGGCCGCGACTCTTCAAGACTTGAAGTTAACATTTTATTTGAGAAAAGAACAAAGAACGGCACTGAAGTCTTTCCTCGAAAATAAATATTTATTCTGAGTTTTGATTAATTACGTAGACAGAGCCGTCGCCATGACTACGTCACCTTCTTCGTTGCTCTGATTGGTTGTAGCGCTATCCTATTGCGTGCAGAGGGAACTTGAAAGACAACCGTTTATCCCGCCCACACTGCCGATGGAGCTGAGCCAGACCTTACATCTTTCTGATGTAGGTCTGGCTTGCCAGGCTATCTAATGCCGTCTTTCCACCGGTAGTACCGGCTCGTCTCGCCTCGACTTAGCGCGGCTTTTTTGCCTTTCCATTGCCGATATCCGGTACCTGGTACCTGCTAACCGGTGCTTTTTTTTAGTATCACCTCCGTATAAGTTCCAACCGACAATCCGACCTGAGCTGATACTTTTGTGTGACGTAAGCCGGCAGCCGGCCACCGATTGGACAGAGAGTGACGTCACTTGACGACTCACGATGAGCGCGACGTCCGAGCCCGACGCCGGCTACCTTTTAAATACTAGCATCCGCGTTCAGCGATTACCGATCATCATGGAAGGAACAACGCAACGCAAGAACACGCCGAACGGCAGCAAGTACACCGTCACCTCCAAGTCCTCCATTGTTCCAGTGTTTTGCGTAGCCCACAGCCCCGCCCACTTTGAAGAGATACTAATTCTAGATGGAAACGCAACACGTCTGAAACCAAACCAACTGGAGCCGCACTAAGGCGAGACGAGACGAGCCGGTGGAAAGACGGCGCAAGTTGTCGGATGAGCGGTTCTGGAGAAAGCTGGTGTAGTTTCATAAACGTACGATCCAGTTACATTTCACGTATTTTCCTTCCTTTCTTTTTCATTCTGCCATTTTTCCTTCTTGTCCCAGGGCCTCCATGATCCGCAATTACAACAACAACTCCCTCTCGGCGCCGCCCCGTCCGTCGCGCTACAAGTCCTCCGAGAGCGACCTGTCCACCTGCACCACCCCCGGCTCCCGGCTGCCCATGCCCCACTCCGAGAGCAGGAGGCCCTCCTCGTCCCCCGGGGGCCCGCGGAGCCCGCACCGCGGCCCTCAGTCTCACTCCCACCTCGCTCCCCAGGGCGCCCACCTCAGACCGCCGCCGCCGCCGCCGGCCGCCCAAGACAGCCCCCACCGCGGCCACAACGGCTACCGCAGCGCCAGCCCCGCCAGCGGGACGTCGTCGCCGGGGGGGACGGGGGACGGCGGCGGCGGGGGAGGCGGCGGCGGCGGGGGAGGAGGCTGGGGGGCCGGCGGCGGGGAGCTGGTGCCTGTGGCCCTGGCCCGGTCCGACGGGGACCAGGGCCTAGGCTTCAGCATGACGGCCGGGGGCTGGGGGGCGCAGGTGACGGTGGTGAAGAGGGTGTGGGACGCGCAGCGCTGCAGCTCCCTGCAGCCAGGGGACGCCATCGTCAAGATCAACGGCGCCGACGTCCAAAGCCTCAGCATTGGACAGGTAATGGGGGGGACAGGGGAGGACTACAGAGAAGAGGGGGTGTTGAAGATCGATGCCAAATAATGAATAACGCTCAGCTGACGGTGTTGACACGTTGATAATCTGGAGAGTTGTTGTTGTTGTCCCCCCCCCCCCCCCCAGGTCCAAAGGGTTCTCCAGGAGCACACCAAACTGGGAGAAGTGGTCTTACTGGTTTACAGAGGAGGTCAGACTCGCATCAGCACTAAATGTTACACATCTCATCTCTCTTCATCTTCCTTTTGTTGTTTTTTGCTTGTTTGTCTGCATGTACAGTATGTTTGTTTTTCTGCCTTGGTGTGGATTGTCATCTTTATGTGTACCTTTTGGTGATGTCCATGTTTTGTCCTTTTTGTTGTCTATTGTCTCTTTTAGATATGTTTTTATGTTTTTATGTTACCTGCCTGGGGACTACAGATGAAAAGTAGTCATTTGACTAATTCTGGCATATTTACATGGGTGTATTTTTTTTTACACAACAATGTTCATGAATATGCATGGTCCCTACCAAATAAACCAATAAACTAAACCAGCACCACATCCAAAATCCACGTCCCCGTCTCACGTCCATTCGAGTCTCATGTTTATTTTTTGTTTTTCTCCACCAGTCAACTACCCGACCTCCGTCTCGCCGAACTCCTCCCCCCGCCGCCGCCTCCCGCCGCCGCTCCTCCACCCGCCTCCCCCGCCCGCGGACGACGTGTTCGCCTCCGCCCCCGCGGCGCTGCTGCCGCGGCCGCGCTCCGCCCTCAGCGACCCCGCCTCCCCGCTCCGCTCCGCCCTCAGCGACCCCGCCTCCCCGCTCCGCTCCGCTCCGCGCTCGCCGCTCGTCCAGAGCACCAGCTTCCTGGAGTCCATCCCCGTCACGCTCACCATGGAGCCCAAAGACTGGATGAACACGGGCCTGGAGGACGAGGGCGGCGAGGCCGGGGGGGCGGGGGGGGGCGGGGGGGGCGGCGCCGGGGGGGGGGGGGGGGGGCCGCTCCGGGGAAGCAGGGGGGGTCCGCCCCCCCGGACGCCGCGCGGGTTCGACGTGGAGCTGAGGCGCGAGGCGGGGGAGGGCTTCGGCTTCGTCATCGCCTCGCAGGACGTGGAGAACGTCAAAGGTGAGGAGCCGGCTGCTGGGTACGAGCTACGAGGCTAGAGGCTACGAGGCTAGAGGCTACGAGGCTACAAGCCTAGAGGCTACGCACTTAGAGGCTACGAGCCTAGAGGCTACGAGGCTAGAGGCTACGAGGGTAGAGGCTACAAGCCTAGAGGCTACGAGGCTACAAGCCTAGAGGCTACGCACTTAGAGGCTACGAGGCTACGAGCCTAGAGGCTACGAGCCTAGAGGCTAGAGGCTATGAGGCTATGAGGCTAGAGGCTACGAGGCTATGAGGCTAGAGGCTACGAGGCTAGAGGCTATGAGGCTACGAGGCTAGAGGCTACGAGGCTAGAGGCTATGAGGCTATGAGGCTAGAGGCTATGAGGCTAGAGGCTATGAGGCTAGAGGCTATGAGGCTATGAGGCTATGAGGCTAGAGGCTATGAGGCTAGAGGCTACCTTTCAGTCATTTAGAACACAACATTTAGACACTTTTTTCCAAAGGGACTTACACGTTGAGAACAATTAAAACATAAAATCATGTATATTATTATTATTATTATTATTATTATTATTATTATTATTATTAAAATCTATTGTAAACAACTGGACAGAGTGCAGAGTAGCCATAGCAACCAGAGAGAAGCACAGTTATATTGTATTAGTGCAAAGCGTTACAGCGGTTACATTACATCTGAAAGTTACATTACTTTACAGCGATCTCCAAGATTTGCTCAATAGCTCAGTTACACATTTTATACAATATTTAGGATTAAATGTTACACTCAAATATACAGTAAGAGACACACAGGAAACATTGGGGATGATGTCATCTCCAGTCGTGGACGTGAGTAACCCATTTCCCAGCGCTGTTGACCGAAATTAAATGCAGCAGTCAGTAATTTACTGTAAGCCGCTGTGATGTCTGGCGCTAAGACGCGTGGTGATGATGTGCTCCAGGAAACCGTCCTCGGAGGCCGCGCTGCTTCCAAGAGTCAAGCACTTAAAGCACTTCATAGTTTTTTTTACTGGCGCCGCGACCAAACCATTTGGTCCCGCGCCCGGGGGGGGGGGGGGGGGGATGGTTCATCTGGGGCTTCTTGTGACGAGGCGGACCATCAGGTAATTGCAGATTAAAAATGGTTGATGCTGGCGCCGTGCCAACCGACGCCGTTGAAAGGCTGTTTTTTTTCTCTAGAGGAGAACTGAACTGGGAAGGCTGCGTTCCCAGGGTGGTCATGAATACCAGGATGTGTATACACGACTTTTTATTGTATAATTTATGAATTATATCGATTATTTGCCCGATACAAAGTGACATTATGTGCAAACATTTAGTCTACATAGAAAAACACATATTCACCAAACCAGCACTTAGTTTGGGTTTAGCATTATATACCATCGACGTAAACATACGTCCATGTGCTCAAAGAAAGGGGTTTTTTTCTCACCATGATCCAAACAAAGTATTAGTTTGTTTATCTCAAGATAAAAACAATATTACATAAGTAAAGTGTCACAGTTTGATGGTACATTGAAAGCGTAGTTGAACCGTTGAACGCTCTGTTGGAGAGTCCGGTTCTGTCCTTTTCTCCTTGCGGAGCTTTTTAATCATTGGTGATGTAACTGGTACTTCCTCCTCCCTTTCACCTTCTTATGCACACACACGCACGCACGCACACACACACACACACACACACACACACACACACACACACACACACAGCTGCTTCATATGGGTGAGATAATTTATGGGGACACATCCAACATATGCATTGTTGGTGTGTGTGTGTGTTTGTGTGTGCGTGCACTGCAGGTACAAATGTGTGTGTATGTGTGTGTGTGTGTTTCGGTGTGTGTGTGTGTCTGGGAGTGAGTAATTGATTGTGAAAACACGTTTGTTGTTTGTTGTATTCTCTCCTCCAATGAGATGGATAATGAAGGGCGACTAGGGCGGTCCCAGGGGCGCGGGGCCTTCAGGTGAAGACCTCCGGCTGCACCGCTTGATGTGTCCCAGACTACAGTGCAGCACTCTCAGAGTCGCCATCGCCACGGCGACCGGCGTGCATCATGCTTTTAATAGGCTCCCTGTGTGTTGATGTTGTGGACCCTAGCAGAACGATATCGCTCTCTCGCGCGTTGTCTCTCTCTCGCTCTCTCTGTCTGTCTGTCTCTCTCTCTCCTCTCTCTCTCTCTCTCGCGCTGTATCTCTCTCTCTCCTCTCTCTCTCTCGTGCTGTATCTGTCTCTCTCTCTCTCTCTCTCTCTCTCTCTCTCTGTCTGTCTGTCTGTCTGTCTGACTCTCTCTCTCTCTCTCTCTCTCTCTCTGTCTGTCTGTCTGTCTCTCTCTCCTCTCTCTCTCTCTCGCGCTGTATCTGTCTCTCTCTCTCTCTCTCTCTCTCTCTCTCTGTACAAGTTCATACACGTCCAGGAGAAGAGCCACACATGCTCCTTTATTAGCTCTCACTTCTCATGTTCTCACGGTCCGACACATCATCACTGTGATAACCCCACGTACACACACACACACACACACACACACACACACACACACACACACACACACACACACACACACACACACACACACACACCGACTCTCTCTCCCTGTGTCGTCAAGGGGGACGCCTTCACCTCCACTTTGAAGCAGTTCAATTTGCCTTATTGGCTGCCCTGACATTCACTGACGTTGTCACGGTGACATCATCACGGTTGTAAGTCTACCACGAGGTAGACTGCGGTACAGGGGGGCCACCGCTCTGCCTCCCTCCCTCCCTCCCTCCCGCTCTCCCTCCCTCCCTCCCTCCCTACCGCTCTCCCCCCGTGTGTCCTTGTTCCCCCCCACGATTCTCCACAGCCTATCAGAGGACCAAACTCCACACTCCCATCCCTCAGCCATTTCTATCTCTCTGCTCTCTCTCTCTCTCTCTCTCTCTCTCTCTCTCTCACCCCCCATCTCTGTCACTCGCTCTCCCCCCCCCCCCTCTACTCTGCAGTAAAAGCATTTAGTCTGTCCATTTTGTTTTTCACATAAAGATTAACGTCCTCACTCTTTCCCCGCTGCCTCCTTTTTTTATATCTCTCCCTCCCTCTCTCTCTTTCTCTTCCATCCATCGACAATTTAACTCCCCTCTCCATCACTCCCCAATTTCTACCACATCTCTCCCCCCCCCCCCCCCCCCCGCGCTCCCATCTCTCTTTATCACCCCTCCTCTCTCACTCTCTCTCTCTCTCTCTCTCTCTCTCTCTCTCTCTCTCTCTCTCTCTCTCTCTCTCTCTCTCTATGTCTCTCTCTCTCTCTCTCCTCCCTCTCTCCATCTACCTCTCTCTTACCCTCTAACCATCTCCTGTCTCCCTCTGCGTTCTTTCGCTCCCTTTTTCAATCATCCCTCTCTCTCTCTCTCTCTCTCTCTCTCTCTCTCTCTCTCTCTCTCTCTCTCTCTCTCTCTCTCTCTCCCCCCTGTCCCTCTCTCTCTCTGGATGCGTAAGAGAAATGCTACAGTGAGCATTTCCCTGGCAGCGGAGCGGCGGAGGATCAACAAGCGAAGGGAAAACAAAGCTGTAGCGATGCAAAGCGCCGTCACGCCGCTGTCGACCAGACGGACATCAGCGTGAACCTCGGAGCCGCTCGCCGCCTCAACGCCACGCCAACGCCACGGACTTTGGGGGATTTTTAAAACATTTTTTGATTTAACTGTGATTGTCTATCCAGGGGGGCGATGTTGGAGAGACTACAGTCTGCCTTGAAAACCGTCGCGGAGGCTAAACGTAATTCATTTGTGTTGATTCTCGGTTTGTTCGGTCGAGGCGGCGTCGGTCCTTCTCGTTCGGCGGCCGTACGTGTCATTTCCTCTTGCATGTGGCGTTGCGTCTGCTGCTACTTCATGTCTAAAGTTTCTATTCCTCGTCGAACGTAGCGCCGCCAAGGCAACGCAGAAGTTGATTTATTTTTAGGCTCGGCCGGACGTGCCCCCGGTTTTTAGGTGGATTTTTTAATCCCACAAGTAGCAGACAGATAGTTTGGACACAGTAACAGTAAACAGTAACAGTAGATTATAACAGTAGATTATAACACAGTAACAGTAGATTATGACACAGTAACAGTAGATTATGACACAGTAACAGTAGACTATAACAGTAACAGTAGATTATGACACAGTAACCGTAGGATTATAACTCCAGCAAAAGAGGAGTTGTGTCTGTTGTGTCTGTTGTGTCCGTTCTGCAGACGTCACTCCGGTGACCGACCGCTCGGCGACAGCAGCAGTGTATCTGCATCCCCGGCTCGTAAACACTGTGATATTTATTTATTTGTATTCATTTATTTATCATTTATTATTTATTGGTCTTTGTTCAACCCAACCAGCGCTATGTGGACTGTATGGGGGGGGGGGGGGGGTGCACAGTGGTCCAGGGGGATCCTCTCTCCAGGCGTCCACACGGCTGCTATCTGCAGGCTGCTGAGTCTGCGCTGGCTGCATATTTTTGGCTGCAGAAGGGGGGGGGGGGATGCTGTTAGCACTCCTCAACGGTGATCAGTGCTGTGCAGTGACTGGCTGAATAACTGACTGACTGACTGACTGAATGGCTGGCTGGCTGGCTGACTGACTGACTGGCTGGCTGTTTGGTGTACCGCAGTGGGATTACTCTGGACAGGAGAACACAGAGCCAGAGGAAACAACACTAGGATTTAAATCAGTTCGTTTGGATGTGTCTCCGTCCGTGTGTGTGTGTGTGTGTGTGTGGATTTGCCCGGGGGGGGGGGGGGGGGGGGTGGTTACGGTGTTGGCGTGTGCAGATGCGTTCCCCTGCACCTGAACACAGTGTGTGTGTGTGTGTGTGTGTGTGTGTGTGTGTGTGTGTGTGTGTGTGTGTGTGTGTGTGTGTGTATCTGAGCATGTGTGTGTGCCTATGCAGCAGACATTGGTGCAAGCAGTAGTGTTGCATGTGTGTGTGTGTGTGTGTGTGTGTGTGTGTGTGTATGTGCATGTGTGTGTGTGCGTGTGTGCATGCGTGTGTGTGTGTGTGTGTGAGGAGGCTTTATTTGGCTTTGTTTCACCAACGACGTATTCCGGTTGATCAGAGCACTGTGTGCAACGCGGCGGTTGACTCGATCCGACCTGATTGCCATCGCTGCCTGGGTCACCCAGATTAGGCAGCCGACCAGAGAGAGGAGAGAGGCGGTGGGTGATCATCAGACCTTGTTTCCAACCGAATGAGCGTAAACGCACAAACCTACAAAACATCTTGTCTCCCTCCTAACGCTCATTTTACGCCTACGCAGTCATACATCGGCCAATGAGAGCGCCGTTCTGAGCCGACGTTTCCTACCGATGTGTTTCACCTCGGTAGGAAGACGAGGTCCCATCAGGCCCTGCGTGGCAGATGATGACCTCCTGCAGGGTGTCCGCGCATCCTTAAAAAGTCTTAAATTCATGTTTCTAAATTTAAGGCCTTAAAAAGTCTTAAAAAGTCTTAAATTCATGTTTCTAAATTTAAGGCCTTAAAAAGTCTTAAATTCATGTTTCTAAATTTAAGGCCTTAAAAAGTCTTAAATTCGTTAAAAATGTCATATGCTGGTCTTAAATACTGTAACTCAAGGTCTTAAATTTATCGGGGCAGGACTATTTATTTTTTTAATTTTTTTTCTCGCGGGACTTTTCAGGAAGGACATGTAGAGAGGCTTCTTTCTTGCTAGCTGCATATATAAACGGTTATCAGCTTGCTAGCTAGTCTGCGACAATGGGTAAGTGCAAATTCAAGGACAGTTGGCTGGAAGACGTCCGTTTCCGAAGTTGGCTCGCGTCTGTTGCCAACCCAGAAGAGGCCAGATGCATGCTTGGGTTGTAATACAGCGGGATCCCCCCCCCCCACCATCACGTGTTTTAGGTCTTAAATTTCATTCAAGGTGGTATTAAAAAGGTCTTAAAAAGTCTTAAATTTGACTTGCGGAAACCTGCAGATACCCTGAACAGTACCGATTCAGTGTCTCCATCGTTGAGGCTTGACTGTGATGCTGCGTGACGACGGGTCAGAGGAGGACTCTGGCAGGACGTCTGAGGAGCCAGCTGTCACCGAGGCGGCGCTGTGGTCAGAGAGACTAGTGGGGGGGGGTTTAGCACCGGCAGAGAGAGAGAGAGAGAGAGAGAAAGGGAGGATGGAGGGGTTTGGACTAGAGAGACAGATGGAGGAACACAGGAGAATCGGTAAGAAGATGAAATAGTTAGCGCAGGAGATTAAAACCGCCGTATTTATTTTTAGATTTTAGATAACGCGGACTAAGAACACAGACTTGGATCCGAAACCGAGCACATACATAACCACACTAGGGATCGTAATCTACTGAATGTGAACATATGAACCGTATTGATAGCGAACAATTACAACACACACTCACACACACAATGTATGTGTGAGATTATTGGGGTTACAACTTTTAAGAACCAAAATTAAAATGTATAAATGAAGTAACACTATTTTGTGTGTGTTAGAAGAGAGAGACAGGGAGAGAGAGATGACCTCATATACTGTTTTTGTATATCGTCTTCTTCTGAGAAGAGAAACTAGGTGATCTAAGTATAGGACCAACTTTATGGCCAGTGCAGGAACAGAGAGCCGAGCCAACGAGAAACTATTCATACTATCCCCATACTTGGGTGCCGATTCGATATGCATTGCGATTTTTGAGTATTGCGATTATACAATTACAGTATTGCGATTCGATAATACGATTTATTGCGATCTTTGTTGACTTTTTTAACACTAGACCGTGGGAAAAAGTTGAATCATACACTTCTAGAGACTGTATATCATGAGGCATATTTTCAAAAACGATGCACATCACATGTCAGTCAGACTTT
>JAOPHQ010004661.1:0-52205 GCA_030340625.1 Merluccius polli | reverse complement strand
ACGTCACAGCATTATCCTCCCATCTCATAGACGTCTCCTCCTCCTACACGCCGCTCCTCCTACATGCCGCTCCTCCTTTCTCCAGTTCAAACAAGTCTGCGCCATTATATTGTATTGTTCTGTTACTCATTATTTCTGTCCCCCCCAAACCTGAATTATGTTTCCCCACACCCCCAACAGTATTGTGGTACTGGTACTGGTACTGGTACTGGAAGAGACCATGCGGGACTGGGAGGATATGTGGCACACAAGTGGCGTCGCCGGCAGCTGCGGCGCTCCGTCTATAATCGTTAACCCGGTGCCTCTGGGCGCCGTCACGTCTCCGACACGTCAACTACGCGCAGACGCGCCGCGGCACGGGGATGTCGCGCTGTCGCCATGGAGACTCGTCATCGTCTCGGGGGGGGGGGGGGGGGGGGGCTAGTGTAAAAAAAAAAAGGAAACGCCGTATCTCTATGCGTTTCCCATTCGTTTTGGCCCAAGGCGCCAATCGCTTATGAGCTGGTCGTTGGGGGGGGGGGGGGGGGGGGGGGGGGGGGGGTGAGGGGGGGGTGAGGTGCGCTCCCCTCAGAAGGCCCCACCTGATGAAGGGGACGCGGAGGTCATTCATGGCGTGGAGGGCGGCGAAGTGTCCCTGCTCGTCCCACCACCTGCTGGCCAGAGCCTGGAACCGCTGCAGCTCCTCCGGGTCCAGCGTGGCCCGGTGGGCCGCCCCGGAACTACCGGAAGGAGGGGGGGAGGACACACAGTATTACAGTTAGGACACATAGTAGAGGTCCAACATTATTTATATTTAATATGTGTGTTTATTATATTACAATATACACATATTTAAGTACAAAATATGAATAAATGAATACACACACACACCCAAATCATCTGCGTCATCAGGTCGAACCGTTGATTTTAATTAATTGAACGCCATTTTTAAAACAACAACAACAACAACAACATACGTATGTAAACTAAAAGTTCAGCCACACAAGACCAGTACCTCATGAGGCGGACTGGACCGGGTCCCGCCGGGTCCAGACCAGGGGTCACCCAGCGGGGGACCCCCGGGACCCGGGGCGGGTGAGGACGGCCACACAGACCCAGGACCAGCCGGACGCACTTTGTGGAGGACATGTCCCGCTTGGAGTTCAACACACAGCGGAGTGACCGCGGAGACGGCGCCGGTCCGGGCGGAAACACGGACCGCGTCGCAATGGTTCCTACCCGTACTGGAGGGTCGACGTCCAGCATTAGAAACAGACGTTTCTTTTATTGTATTGATCGAAAATATGTCGATTTGAGGAATTACAATATAAATCAGTTAGGTTTAAACTCAAGTGTATTTAAATGTAACATGTGCTTTAGCGACTTCATTTTAAAAGGTGTTTAAAATCGAAATTCAAGTTTCCTTTAGAACTTGACTATTGACTTGTATTACAATATGACTAAATATTGACTTGTATTATGACTTGACTAATTATTAAAATAAATGTCCTGCATTTTCTACATTGAATGTACCATTGAGATATTTCCCATTACATTCCTGGCTGTAGTTTCCAACACCGTCTTCCACTCCTGTGCAACTACAATGATTTTGTGTTATCAGTTACACATCAAATGAAATGCAGGAGACCCAATAAGCAGTGAGACAAGCCAACGGACAATCAGTTTTATTGAACAATTTACATTTGTCAGTTCAGAAAAGGTTAAACCTCTTGTGGTTTAAAAACGATACAGCTTTAAGAGTATTCCCAAGTCCACTTAAGTCTTAAGCTTTGCATCACGATACAAGCAAAAATACCCAAGCATCCGAAATGTCCTTCTCTTTGTGCAGTCCGCAGTTAAAAACAATATATTTACAAAAGAAGTGAACGGTATGTGAGTGGGGAGGGCCAAGCAGAGTTCACCTACATCGTCGCCTCTATAATGAGACAAGCCTGCTCAACGCATGGAATAAAAAAAAACTAAACACAAAATGTTAAAGTGCCCAGATCAAAAGGTACAATCGTTAGCGCCTGCTCCGGCGCGAGGGCGACGCTGACCTGGAAAATAAAATGAAATGACAAGAGGGTTGTTAGTATTGCACTACAGGCATTGACCCACATACGTACACAAATACTCTCACACACACACACACACACTGACAAAATACAACCCCAAGCCCCTCACATTAAATTAATCGGTAGTATACAAGAAAGCTAGAACTATAAATGCAGCCTGCTGAAGTACACATTTCTTCACACTCCTGAATTTCAAATAAAAATATTAACCAGTCAAAGCAGGTATAAATGTAAAGTGGCTTTCAGCTGCTCCTATTCTCAATACGCTTATTATTCTCGAAAATTACCATCTCTGACAAATAGAACCAAATTTGATGGTCAAACTAATCTCAACGAGAACTGAAGTTTACTTGGAGTACTTATAATTGCCATTTCACAATTTCTACCAACATGGACAAACTAGAGTGGAGTCAACCTTGAGCGCTGAAAGGGGTTTTCTAAATTGCCATTCAAAACGATCGGTAAATATGTTGTCAGCAAAATCAGTCAGACAATGACAAACATACAATGAAATAATTAGAGAGAAAAAAACGAATACTACCTTGATCGTGACTTAGACTTGTGTTTGCGGCTTGCCTTCTTACCAGACTTGTGCGATTTCTCCGTTGACCTTGAACGACTACGTTTGGATTTTTTGGATTTCTTTTCCTTGCTAACCTCAGGAGTGGGGGACTTGCTGGAGTCGGAGTCCGAGTGCCTCTTGCTAGATTTAGCCGAGCCCTTCTTGCTGCCCTTACTATCTTGCCGGGGGCGTTTATCGTCGGCGTGAGAATCGCTCTCCCTCCTTTTCTTAGATTTCCCATTCTCCTCTGCACCCTTTTCCCGCTCTTTCTCCTTAGCCTTGGGCTTATCTTTCTTCCTATCAGACTCCTTCTTCCGCTTGTCTTTTTCGTGGCTGCGACTCCTCTCTTTCCTCCTGTCCTCATCCTTGCTAGAGGCCTTCTTATGTTTGCTACGGCTGTGGCTAGTCTCCCTACGCTCCCTGCTCCTCTTTCTCTCCCTGTCCTTCTCCTTCTCCCGCTCCCGGCTGCGACTCTCCCTGGCCCTGGACTTCTCCTTCTCCTTCTCTCGTTCCCGGGAGCGGCTCCTGCGACCCCTGCGCTCGCGGGACGCGCTGCGCTCGCTCTTGGCGCCCCGGCGGCCGGAGCGTTCGGCGCTGCTCCTCCTCCGCTCGCGGGCCTTGTCGGCGCGCTCCTCGTGGTGCCGGTGCGGGCTGCGGCTACGGCTGGGCCGGCGCGCCCGGCGAGAAGAGGAGCGACTTTGCCGCCTCCTCTTCCTGCGCGGCGGCGACGACGACCTCGAGGAAGTGCGCGAGGACGGCGAGGACGAGGAAGACGAGGACGAGGAAGAGGAGGGACTGCTAGTGTGGCTGGAGCTGCTGCGTGAGCTGCTGCTGCGGCCGTCGGCGGGGGATTTGCCGCCGCCGCCGCCGCTGCGACCCGAGCGCTCCTTGCCGTGGCCCTGCGGCCTGGTCTCGCTGCCCTCCCTCTCGCTACGGGACCTACGCCTCTCCCCTGAGGACTCCGCCTCCCTCGCCTCCTGCTTGTGCAAAAGCTCTGACTGACCCTCTCCATATTCCCCCCTTTCTCTGCTCAATCTCTCCTTTACCGCCTCATCTGGAAGAAACAAAAATAGGAAAGAGGAAGTGATTAGGAAAACCGAAAGGCCAGTGCTCACAGAACGCACAGGAAAAAAGAAGTCGAGGTTTGTTGGTTCTCACCGCGTGCGAGCGACGTCTCCAGCGCCTGCCTCTCCTGCTGCTGCTGCACCTCGCGCTCCTTGCGGTGGAAGGCGTCCTGCTTCTGGCGGATGCGGTGCCGCAGCTCCTCCTCGTCCGTGTCGGACGACTCCGAGGCCCGCTCGCTGCGCTCGTCCTCGCTCTCGTCCGAGCCGTAGTCCCCGAGGCCACCTGCCGTGAACAACAACCCCCCCCGAAACTGTTGAAGCCCAGTGCGGTGCAGCGAGACTGTCTAACCCCCCCCCCCCCCCACCACCACCCCCCACACACCAATGTCCACTTACATCTGATCTGCATACAATTCTAGCCTAAACGGCCACATGTTATTAAAGAGCATGCTTCTAGCAGCAGTTCAGCCTGAATATTAAAACCCTGAAGACTAAGGCAGGCGAGGATATAGTGTTACTCTTTGGCACAATTCACCTTTCACCTTTTGACTTCCCACCCCCCTTTGTTCAAATACACCTCCAACCCCCCCACCCCCCCGTAACAGAAAAGGGGATACTCACTCAGACCAGTCAGAGAAGCCAATGCACTTGACTGTGCCAGCTGTTTTGCCGGAGCTTTGATTCACATCAACAACAGGAACAACATGTTAAAACACATAGAGCCACCACCATTGTCTCAAAGGCAAGAGAAGTCGCTAGAGAAGGGGATGTCACAGATAACGCACTATTCACAAGAGCTGTCGTTGAAAACAAAAAAAAAAAGGAAACAAAAAGGAAAAAAAAAAACAAATGGAGAAGAGAGAGAGAGAGAGAGATAGTTAACAAACAGGCGTCGACCAAACAATCCAAGTCAAACAGTCGGAGGTGGGAGAGAACCACTCTGCACTAATGCATCCACAAATATCCTTCAAGTATCTGTGGGGTTAGATATCCACAAATATCTGTGGGATTTCATAATAGCATCGTAACAATAAGACTTCGGTTAGAAAAGTAGTACAGCAATCTATCCTGTGGGCAATATATCCAATTTACCAAGAGCTGTACTTTCACCCCTTAACTCCATTCGCTTTCATGCCAACGCATTAGCAGAGAATGGTTTACAATGCATAGCATACTAGTCAAACTCCCAAAGGTTGTCATTTTAACAATGAACATCGATCATCTTGGAGAACTTGGAATAGAAAGAGAAAACAGGTTTCTCTACAACATCTATGGAAAATGTCCCGTTGCCGGGCACAAGTGATTTGAGAGCTAGAGGGCGATATAAGACCTTTGGTGGCTTTGCGGTGGGCCTCCCTCGCCACCTGTTGGATCTCCTCGTTCGTCACCTCCAGCAGGATCTCCGTCAGCAGGGTCTTGGTGATGACCATCTGAGGAAGGGGGTGATGAAGTCAATGAAAGACCGGTGTCCCCCAGGGGAGAATGTGTGTGTGCTAGGGCTGCAACGATAAGTCGACTCGATTAGTCGATCGACAGAAAATCAATCGACTCATTTTCACTGACCAGCTGGAACTCTCTCTCCTCATCAGTCATCTCAGGCTCACTGTCCTCCGGAGGAGGTGATGGGCTTCGGCTGGCAAACTCCTTCCTTATGGAGGATTTCTCCTCCTCCTCCTCCGGTTCCTCGCCGTTGCCCTCGTCGTCGCTGTCCTATCAGATCCAAAAACAAAGGAATAGACGTTGAGAAAAACATTGGCAGCGTTATCCGGGCGTCTTCCATACAAAGTAACACAAGACAAAAGGGGTTCTCATGGTCTAGACTGGGAGTTAATTGTCAATACACATATTCGCTGCAGATAGTCGATAGTGTTGATAACTCCCTCCTCTCCAAATAGGCAAGGAGTACTAAATTAAAGAAGCAATGCGGTCCCTTACGAATTTGCTCTTGCGCGGTACGCGAGGCCCCTGGCCAGCCTCCTCCGGCTCCTCCTCCTCTTCCTCCACCACTTCAGCGCGCTCGCGCTCCATTCGCTCCCGTTCCAGCTTCTTCTGCTTCTCCCGGTCCATCTTCTCCAGGCCCTCGCGGATCCATGCCGGCAGCGTGCGCCTTTTCACCGCATCTATAGCGAGCGGTCGAGGACAGGAGAGAGAGAAAGGCGTTACACTGGTATCGTTGTCTAACATGTACAGGAGACAAACAGCCTTTCCCTATTTTCCGTGTACTGATCTTGCAGACTTGTCGACACACGATCACCTGTATCCTATTTACCACAGCTTTAGGGCTTCAAGGAAATGTTTACAATTCTTAGAGAGACGTCAGCGAATGCTTCAGGCGGCTTTTGTTAAAGGTGTGCGTCTGTGTGTAATGAAAAATGTCCATCACAAAAAAGCACATTGCACATTGTGTGAAACGTAAAAATAAGTGACAATAGTGTTACGAGTTATTCATTTAGGATTGGATTTTATAGTAACTTTTCTCAAAGCTAAATTAGGCACTGAACATCCAAGTTATATATATGCAGTTCAAGGGGAACTGCATATATGCAGATGTGATGTGTGTATGTGATTTTGTGTATTTGACATCTCACCAAGTGCTGCTGCTGTCTCCTGTTTGACGGTGAGCGGGATGGGGGACCTGGGCCTCTCTCTGAAGCCAGGGGGTCTGTTGTCTCGCCGGTTCTGGGGGGGACCCTGCCAGTAGGGAGAGTGGAAGCCGGGAGGCGTGGGGCCGAAGGAAGGGGCTGCCCCGTGCTGGAGGGGGGGAAAGCACACGCTGAAAATTAACAGTAGACACACACACACACACACACACTGGCTTCTGCACTACAGTAGCTTGGTGTTGGAGTCGTCATGTCCATCACTTATCACTGGACACGACTCAAATGTACTATTGAAATGAAGCGTAAAAAACTAATAAAGAAAGCTAATAGCACTTTACCCCACCATGCTGCAGCAGGAGAGCACCGATCTAGAGCAGCCCTAGACGCTGCTACCCGGCACAGCTTTTAAAACTGGCCAAGTATTTTGGCCTTAATTGGCTGGCTCACTAAAAACCCAAACACTTTCAACAGATCCTACTGGGTAGGGCTAAACGATGTGGTAAAAACAAAACAAAAAAACATTGTGATTATTTTGACAGATATTGCGGTTGCGATATGATTTACTATTGGTGGGAATGATTATTTCTGCATCACAATTTTCATTTTCACTGAAAAATCGATTAAGATTATTTGTTGGGGTCAGTACCAAACAAATATGTTTTCTTACATCTGGAGATAAAGCTGTGTAGCCCAGTGCATCTCTGCAGCACTACAGTACTTCATTTATAATGGTGTTGTAACTTTACATTTACACATTTTACCCTTTGCAAAAAACTGCACCTCCCGCAAGTTGGATATTGCACTTGGCCATATTGCGTTTTCGATAATATTTCGGTTAATTGTTCAGCCCTAGCTTGCCTACTGGGGCATCTGCATACCTGATAATCAAACTGGTTCATGGCCATGGGGGCCATGGCGTAGCTGTCGGGCTGTGCCCCATACCCATGGCTGCTCTGGGGGTAAACCCCGTGGTGGGCTTCAGAGCTGAACTCCAAGCTGTCCTGGCTGTTGCTGTCCTCGCTGGGGTTCACCACTTCCATGGGCCCCGACCCGGGGGGGATCCACACTTGGTCAGGGGGCGGAGGGGGTGGAGGGGGCTGGCCCTGCATTCCCCATTCTGGGAACGAAGGGCAAGACAGAAGCGGAGAGGTGGGCCTTTAAAAACTAACCCAAAGTCACTGAGAATTTCACATCACACACACACACACAACACATCTACGCACGTCCGCAACCCTCCCATCAACACAACACACACAGAAGATGATAAATACAATGGGAGCAGGTACTTCCGCCTGATATTTACATTACCTCTGCAGGAGAATTTGCTGCTGTTTTTTTTCTGACCAATTAGTGGAAGCAAATACTTTCATTGTTACTTTCACCTATACCTCCAGGATTTAAAGCGTGACACAAGTCTGTCCATGACTCTCCTCTCAGTCTCAAACCCTGGTCCAGGCGGTGAAAATAGTTATGATTTCAAGGTAGGAATGTTAAGATTTTATATGTTTTTAAATGCAATTCATTCTATGAACATGCTTGTATATCACCTATCTCACCATTACAGTTTCAACAGAGCGCTGTGGGGCTGCACAGACGCCGGTTGTAATATAATACTATATAATTTATAATATATTATATGTACTGTTACAAACAGGGAAACCTGAACACGCTTCTGCTTGTAACGTTGTGAACCGTGCATCAATACGAAAGGGTCTGCAAAATAAACCAATGGATGAAAAATAAACATACTACCACAACATCATACAATGTAGGGGCAATATGTTTACCAGGTTGCCACATTCGGCTGAAGGACTGGTTGACCGGGAAGGCTCCATGGTTGACCGGTGGGACGGGGTCGATCCCGGGGACATCCTGCCCATTGGGCTGGATCTGGTTCTGCTGCTCTGGTCCCGTCGACTCCTTCTGGGCTATCCAGGCTTGTGCCAGGGCGGCCCAGTCCACCTGACCTGCACAGCAACGCGCACACACACGTTTGGGGGGTTTCCAGTAGAAAAGGCTGACGTGCACAGACGTGCACAGCAGAAACGAGGAATGACCACATGAGAAAGACCTGGACCGGCCCCAGGGACTTACTAGGATCCTGCTGGTGCTGAAAGGACTGCATCCATTGCTGCTGGCTCAGAGGCCACTGCGGCCACGGCTGGCCTCCCTGATCCCACATCTGTCTCACCTGCATGCAAGGGTTATTTTTTTTGGTTATTTTATGATTTAATGCTGTGTGCACCTCCTACATGCGTCTCTGGCTGACATGCATGTAAGAAAACATGCATGCAAACCGTTTTAAAATGACTACTGGGGGAAAATGAGGACTGGCGACTGCTGTGCTGGACCGGACCAGACCAACGGTACGCGGCGCTGCAGGCGAGCTGCTTATAACTTAACACGTCTCATTCAAACACGCAACTAAACTTATGTAAAAACTATAATGGGTGCATTAAAACCCAACCCTGGACCTCAGAGGGAGCCAGCGGTGCTAAGCTAACTCAACACACCAGCTCAAGTGGGAACAAGATTAGCCGTTAGCTCCCCACCTAGCACATATCAGTATCGCTAATATTAGCTCGTAATGTGGCCACGTTATCCGCGGCGGTGCGCACTACTGCGGGTTTTGGGTCCAAGGAGGCGGCGACGGCATTGGCGAGCGGCGAGATGTGAGCTACTCGTACCTTGTCGACACAGGGTGATATTTTGTTTTTGCCGCACGGTTCAGAGTGAACTGGAAAGCAAAATGGCTCCAGCGTGGAGCGGCGCCGTCACTACCCGATCCGCCAGGCTGCCCGGTGCGCCGTGCGCATGCGCGGAGTGCCGCAGCGCATGGGCGCGAGGCGGACGCTACGGGGCGCTGTCGGTGACACACCGTGCGGCCTCGCGTTCTCAAGAAAATAGTACGTGCAAATCAGAGCGTATGTGAAATAATTAGTTTGTGGAAATTTTTACTTTGTGAAAAACCGTGTATAGTTGCTTGATTTAGTTTTTAATTGACTTTGTTCGTGAATATGAGTCAGCCTATAGGGCTTGTACGCAGGCCCGGTTCTAGACTGCCTTGACTGGGGGATGTGTGTGTATCTCGGGAAAAATGGCCTCCAGCAATGAAGGGCGGGAACAAGGTAAGCAGGGTTAGCGTTTCCCCTAGCATGTTGGTCATTAATCATATCAAATAATTTAATCTTATGCCCAAAATTCTCAAAAGCGATCTTAATTCGCCCCAGTCAGTCACTACGGTTAAGTGACCTGGTGTTCAGTTGGTCTTTCCATAACTTTATCTGAATATCTTGTTTTAATTAGCTATACAATGACGAGGCAAACTGTTTGGATATTCCTTCTGGCTGTTATTTGCAAGTACACCGCTAAATGGTGGCTGGAAAAACCAAGTTTGAGAGAGCAGTGGCAATCACCTTCTGACCAATCAGTACATCTAATTAAAAAGGAAAATATTGTACATCAATTTTTCATCGTTTCATTTCTTTATTTAAAGGACAGTGCACATTAATCAACATTTCTGTAAATGTGCCAGTGTTAGCCAGCAGGCTAATTTTCAACTGTAGTCCTTTGGCAAGATGTTATACTAGGCACATGGTGAAAGTTAAAGTTTATGTAAATATCATAAACAGGCAAGTATACATTTACATAGCATGCAGCCTTATCATTATTACAGTCTTAAGACCGACAGTCAACTGAGCCCAATTCCACATAATAAAATCCAACAACTGTAAAAAATAAAGCATGTTTATTTATCATACAACATACAAGTGTTCAATATCATGTGAAGCGCTTCAAGCCCTCGAGGATTAAAACTCAAAAACCCCCAATGGGGAAAAAGAGAAACCTTTAAAGAAAAAGAGGGGAGAGACCAAGGAACACGTTTGGTTTAGCTAACATTATAACGCTAAGTTTTGAAATGGTAAAGTTTAGCGGTGTTTAGGTATACGGTGAGTTATGATTAAGTTAAGGTATTAGGTTAGAGAGTTTTGGCATTTTAGAGGCGTTTAGGGTCGGTATTTTAGAAGCGTTTTAGGGTCGGTATTTTAGAGGCGTTTAGGGTCGGTATTTTAGAGGTTTTTAGGGTCGGTATTTTAGAGGCGTTTAGGGTCGGTATTTTAGAGGTTTTTAGGGTCGGTATTTTAGAGGCGTTTAGGGTCGGTATTTTAGAGGTTTTTGGGTTAGATGGTTAAGTTTAGAGGGTTAAGTTTAGAGGGTTTGTTTCCAACCATGTTCCTTTAGTCGTTCCCCTAAAAATGAGGGTTCTCAGTTAAGTGTGTTAGAAGTACAAGAGCTGGGATCACAGAAATAAAATGGACAAATCAAAACATTGGTGTTCAAAAACATACTCCCCCAAAACGTGATGTAATGTGACATACTATGGTTCATGTTATCAGTATGGTGTGTAGTAGGCAGAGTTGTAGCACTCCGTGTGGTTACGTTTGGTGTGGATGGGAGTGTAGGTGTAGTCAGGTGTCCTCAGGGTGGGCGGCGGTATAGGACACTGGTGGAGCTCAGTCCTGGTCAGTCATCACTCTGTAGTAAATTGCCAAAAGTAAAATCAGTTTCACATTGTGCTGGAGCATTTAGAAGACATTTTGAAAAACCAAATGTGACGTAAATGCAGAAACGGCACCATTTGGGGTTTAACACAAGCCATTACATTTGGTAATTTAGCAAATGATTTTATATAGACTTACAGGTGAGGCCGAGAACAATCAAAGCATTAAATCATTACAGCAACCAAATAAAAATGCAAGCGCTGGCTTACCAGGTTTCTAACAAATATTAAAAGCATGTGGTGGAGCATTTGAGTTACTGCATCTAAATGAATACTTGCGATGACAAAAAACACACCAGTCAGTTGAGATGTTCCCAGAGAAGCCGAGTCTCCAGACCTTGCTGTTTGATACATTTGGTCCAATTAATAAAGCAAAGTAAATATTTACCACAGCTCACCTGGTTCTCTGCACCATGGCCACTCTCTTCCTCCATCTACACCTGAAAGAAACTAAAGAAACTATTGATCCAGAGAGGATGGGTTGTTTTAGATGAGTGCGATTGTTGAGCGGGGGGGGGGGGGGGGGGGGGGGGGGGGGTCAAAAGGGCACTTTGGTCCGCTCAAAAGGGCACTTTGGTCCTTCAAAGGGAAAAGGGCAGGGGCTCGGGCACCCATAGCCCCCCCCCTCTGCACGTGCCTGGTCAAGCATGTATGATACCAAAAAAAACTTGTTTAGCTATTAATGTCAATAAATAACAATCCTGCCGTTTGACCCCAGAGGGTTAAGAAGCAAGTAGAGGTTGGGCAGCTTATTTACCTTCTCTGGATAGATGAGGGGCTGATCACCGTCACCACAGGTACCTCCAGAAGACTGCCACCCGCGTCGCCTCAGTCACTTCTGAAAAACAACAACACTTGCTCTATTTGCACACAGGACATTTCTTTTTCTCCCCGTTTATTATGTATACATTATATTTCAACAGTACAGCTTTTTTTTTTTTAAACATCCGAGTGAATGCGATTTTTTTGTTGTTGACGTGTACGGGAGTTGCGGCTGCTTGTGTCAAAGGATTCATTCTTAACAATTTAAACCAAGCCAAAAAAGAAATTCAAAGATTGGCATTTCAGTGTCTCACCCCCACCTCTGTTGGACTTGACCGCTCCTGGACCGCTCCTCCCACCTATAGCTGCCTGCGCCAGTCCTGGATTTGCCGAACTCTGTAGAGCACTTCTTGGAATTAAAACTGCCCCTGAACAAAAAAACCTTTTAGTACATGACCCACTGTTTAAAGTAAAGCATTTAGAAATCTTAAATTCCTTAACTCACCAATATGAAGGGTAGCATGATGTCCGTACAAATCTCCCAAGTGGACCCTTGATGAAATTCGTCAATGATGTTGAAATATTAAATTCATCAAATTGGTTGTACTACAGCAGCTGACTTTGCCAGTGAAGATGTTTAGGGTTGCCAAAGCGAAGTCTAAAAAGTGTATTCAACAATATTATTCAAATACAAAGTTCAGTTGCGCTGGAACTACGGGTTTAAAGCTCACAACACAGTTGCGTCAGAGCAGACCAATGCCTTCCCACAAACCAAACTGAGTTTACAATGGCCTGAACAAAAAGGACCGCTAAAGGCAAAGCAAATACATTGAAACCACATTGCGCAGAATTAAAATGACATTGCACATAAAAATAAAAAAAGGTCAAATAACAAACCGAGCCGCAGTCAACAGCAGCTTAAAAATGTATTGAAAGTTGAAACAGAAAAGAGTAGACAAGAAATGGGAGTGTGTTTTGTGTAGTGCGTGTGACATTGCACATACAAATAAAAAAGGTAAAATAGCAAACCGAGCTGCAGTCAACAGCAGCTTAAAATGTATTGAAAGTTGAAACAAATGCCTTCCCACAAACCAAACTGAGTTGACACTGGCCTGAACAAAAAGGACCGCTAAAGGCAAAGCAAATACATGAAACCACATTGCACAGAATTAAAATGACATTGGACATAATAAAAATAAAAAAGTAAAATAAAAGGTAAAATAACAAACCGAGCTGCATTCAAGAGCAGCTTAAACATGTATTGAAAGTTGAAACAGAGGAAAGAGTAGACAAGAAATGTGAGTGTTGTGTAGTGCGTGTGACATTGCACATAAAAATAAAAAAGTAAAATAAAAAAGGTAAAATAACAAACCGAGCTGCATTCAAGAGCAGCTTAAATGTATTGAAAGTTGAAAAAAAGGAAAGAGTAGACAAGAAATGGGAGAGTGTTTTGAGTGGTGTGTGCCAGCATGTAAATCAGGGAGTACAGCAACACATCTCCAAACTCCAGCATGCCCACCATCTCCTTCAAGCCAAAACCAACCAACTCAACCACACCGCCACGCGCCAGTCAGTCGTCTCGTCACGTCTTCAATCTGAAAGATTGAGTGGTACTCACTGCGGGTTTCCTCGTGGCCGCTCCCCCGTCGGTGGCCACATGTGTCCGCATCGTTGCGTCCAACAAAAAAAAATGCACAAGAAACCCCGCGGCGGCGCCTTTGTACAAGTAGCGGGGAGACGCAGGTGAGCTCAATTAACGGCCTAATGAGAAGGCGCGCGGGTGATTGGCTGTGAGCGAGAGGCGCGAGACGAGAGCACCTGTGGGGAATTAAAGTGAAAGCGCTCAATTACCGATTTATCGTTTCTTTTTTTTTCTTTGTTTGGGTTGCGTACGATATAGGTATAACATCAGGCCCGGTTCTAGACGGCCTTGATTGGGGGGGCAGTAAGAAATGTTGATTGGTCACCAACTGCTACTGTGTTGAGTGCCATAGGGATGAAGTTTTTCTGCTAGTCAGACCACTGCTGCTAGCAGACTGATCCCCCTCTTCTGGGGTCTGTCGCAAGGGGTCGGCGGCAATGTCGGATTACTCTGAGCAGCATTTATGGGAATACATTTCAATATAATTTATTTTAATACTTTTTTTTTTTCCCGTAATGAAGCGGGGTCGGTTTGGTGGGGCAGTCGAAGCATTTGGGGGGGCATTGCCCCCCCGTGCCAATGCCTAGAACCGGGCCCGCTTGTACATCAGAATGCATCATGGGATTCATTTGTTGGCGACACTCCGCCATATTGAGAGGAGTATATATAGGCCTACATAATATACAGTAACCTGGGCTAATGAACACTTTGTTTTGACGTCTCGCTTGACAAACACGTCTCCCCATAATGACAAATCATTTCACGATCAACTACTGAACAATGACCCAAAAAAACATGACTACCAACACAATAACTAACATTACAACGCTCCTGTGCTTCCAAGATGGAGGCGGTCGTTGGGATGTGACGTCAAGCCCTTTCAAATGATGGGATATGCAATGGTTTCTCCATCGGGTCATTGGTTGTTATTGGGTAGCCAGTGGAAGATGAATCCTTTGCCAGTGAAAAAGGTCAAAGGTCAGAGACTGAATGGGCTTGAGTCGTACTAAGACCTGAATATTTTTTTTAGCAATCTCTGTAGAAGTGGTAATGCATGAGTCATTAATTTGTAAGTAAGCAGTCGGCCTAATTGTGTTCTCAAATGTGGCGACAAATTATTTTGTGACTGGCAAAATACAAATGTGTCTGTTAAGATGGGAATAATAATTATTAATGAGTATGTGTATTCGGTTTATAACGGCCGGCTGCGGACATGAGGCATTGAACCCAGAACCTTTCACTATGGGAGCTTAACGCTATCACTAAAATATAATGAATAGAAATAGAATTGACATTAACACAAATCTTTTGCTACTGGCATTGGAAAATGTAAACATATAAGCAGTGTAAAATAAATGAATTGAATTGATTGTGTGTTTAGGTGTCCATGTTGGGCGTCCATGTTGGGTGTGAATTAGGCCTGCACGATATCAGCAAAATGTGCGATGTGCGATCACACTGTTCAATATTGCGATGACCATATGACTTGCGATAAATAAGAAATATTTAAGTTTGCATACAGTTCCTGTCTCTTTCAGATTTTTCAGCTTTAATAGATTCCCTGCTTTTAGGTACTCTCAACACTGAATAGCTGATGGTAATTACATAAAAAAAAGGGAAAATAATATTCTTGTGCATGCTTTTATTGAAACCCACATAACATTAATTTACATGTTATTGTAAAAATAAATTAAAGTTTCCTTACCCTGCTCTCAACAAAAACAAAAAGTATCTATTGAAATAAAAGAATCTCAGGGGGAAAAGAGCTTAAATAAATAACACAAATAAATTCTGGATTGGATACTGACAGGGTTAAATAATGTCCAAAACATACTCCGTAGTTTGTGGTTTAAAATGTATATGTTAAAGCTGGAGTTGGTAAGTTATGTTTGCCGTCATTTGGTAAAAAATCAATAATAACCTTTCAGCATATTGTAATTCATAGTGTTATGACAGAGCACTGGACTTCTGTGTCTCCTCTTGGCTCTGTATTCAGGCTTTAAAAAATCAGTGCCATGACGGCAGTGTTCAGCCAATCACAGTACATTTTACAGAGCAAGCTGTTTTGGCCGTTCCTATTGGTTGCTCGACCAAAGTCGATGCGCGTTCACGCTCTGAGCCTCTGACTCGCTCGGTGGTGAAGGTACAATGGCGGACGTCCCGGCAGAAAAAGTTGCTATCCCGGCATTACGAACGAAAGTGTACACGGTTAAGCAAGCTAAAAAAAACGAAGACCGATGTTGAAAAACGAGAGTCTAAGAGGGAGAGTGACAACAGAAGGAATAAATCCCGTGTCAACATTGGACAACAGGCATATCCGAGGTGGAGAGAGCTCCGCGATAGCATCGGGCTGATGTTGGATTCTAAATGTGTGGTAGTAATTGGCTGTGTAGTTGAAATGACCGTGAATCTAATAAAGCAGGCTGTTTGTGGTCACAATTGACGAGTATTGTTGTGAGTTGATTAGCTTTATGCTAACCGTAGCCAAAGGCTAACAATAGCTACAAGCAAGTCGAGGTCAAAGTCAACGTTAAATGTATTGTCAATACCGTTATATATACACGACATACAGAGGACGTGTGCTGTGAAAATATGGATGTGACAGTTATTATTTAGTTTCAGGTTACGGTGAAAAGAAAGAAGTGTCTGAATAAAGTGGTTGTCTCCGATAGTCCGTGCACGTGGGGGTAATTGTTTACTTTAGCGTTATATGTTGTTTTATTATTCTTAGCATTCACAGCTCTTTCACGTGATATATAAGTGTTGCTGTTGTCATTAGATTATGCTGTATAAGTAGATTCGCCTTTAATATTTGTTACATTGCTTATGCATTTATGTTTTCTTAGGACATGTGGGCAGGTATACTCCACCACGTCACAGGAGTACATGAGTGGGCGCTGGGTGCCTGTCATCATGGCCCCTTGTCAGAGAACAGAGACAAGGACTGGATTCAGAAGGGATCAGTGGCACACGACGCACTCAATGAGGTAGTGCTGGATGAACGCTGGCTGAGGGAAGTGGTGAAGTTCCTGGGATTTAGGTAAACAAGATCACATTATTCTGATTATATTATTTTGATTATAGTTTTCAACTACTGTGTACTGTGAAGAACAATCCCTCATGAAATGGCTTATTTGTTTTACCATTTCTAGGTCTACAGCTGAGCTTGAGTCTTTTCATAACCACATACTCATGTATTTGACTTTATTTGACTTTATTTTACAGGATAGCCCCTTGAGATGTGCCATCTCATTTTCGAGGGGGTCCATATTAACAACGGAAATACAAACATACATCGTACATTGTAACATACAACGTATGCCAGCAAGAGATTCAGCTTCACCCCACCTGTCTATTCTGCTCGCACCCTACTGGCTGGTTTGGATTACAATTATCATGTCCACAGACCTGTGCAGAGAAAATCAGATGGCTCAATTGGGTAAGTTCTTCAAAATCAACCACAATATACCCACTAAAAATATGCTCTAGTTTTATATCGGCTGAACATTATACATGTGCAGCCTGCAGGTAAGCACTCTTCACAGTTTCAAAATGTCGTTTCATTGTCCATCTCTTTCTGTTTTGTTCATATTGTACTTTTATGTCAGATATGGGAAGGTCTTCAATAAGAAGTCTCGCAAGTGGAGCTTGTACACCATGAAGGTCGACAAGGACTACGCATACATTCCGGACCTCCAGAAGGCCATCCTCCGAAGCCGCACCACAGCACACAAAGGCATGCCACGCCAGAGAACCCTGAGGCCAGATGACCCACGGGAGCTTGGTGTGCTATGTGGTGTTCCACCTCCATCTACAGAGGAGCTGCTAAAGACACACATCAGCCGAGGACAAAGTAAAGAAGTTATTTCTGTAGACCTAATTCTTTTTTTGTAATATATGTATATATATATACATATATATATATATATATATATATATATATATATATATATATATATATATATATATATATATACATACATACATATACACACAGTATAAGTTATCTCATCCAGTATGAATTTACCCTTAGACAATTAGGACCTTAGGACATATGGAAGTACATTGTAGTACAAAAACTGTATAGAAATGTCTAACATGCTGTTCTTTTTTCATTTACAAGGTCAGAGACCACCAGTGTGAACACCTGACGTGACACCTGACGTGACATGGCCACAGAAACGTATTTTTGTTGTTTGTTTCTTTGTAATAAAGGTATAAACACGATGGTCTGCAGTTTCATTAAAGCATAGATATTAGCATATGAGAAAAGAAAGCTGGTGTTCATTTTTCAATTGTTTTATTTCAAATCAGGCAAACATTTCAAGAACAAATGTACATGTATAAATAGAAGACAAATAAGTAAATATAAAATATTAAAATAAATATAAATATTTGCTAAATTGTAACAACTAAAAATAAATAAAAAACTAACAAACATAAGCTTATTACATGAACCCAACATACTGGTGGTGGGGGTCAGGGTAGCGGTCCCTTATTTTCCAGACACAGCAGCTTGGAATCACAATACGGTTTCCTCGGCCCAGGTAACCATATTGCCACACAACAAACTGCCGGTAAACAGCATACCGGAACTGTTTGTTGTCCTCGCCTGGATGTGGAGCATCTTCTCTAGCTCGCAGGTCATTCCAGATCCTCCTAGCCATGCGAAGGACTCCCTCATGAAGGACATAAAGGTCCATATGAGGTAGCAGGGAAATGCAGTGTTGTGGTGGCTGGCCACAGCACTTTTTTTCAATATCAGTGGGCATTTCCCTGCACCGCATACAGACGCACCAGTCTGGTAGGTTGGGGTCCTGCTGGCTAGAAGGATCTGGTGGTGGACCGGCCATGACATCAAAAAATTAGGCTGGGGTCCCTCAGCAAGCACCTCCCCAGTATCTCCTGGCACTGCTCATGGCTTAGCGATTGAATTCTGCTCTGAAATTCAGTAGGTTTGGGAAAATAAGTTATTTTATGAACAATGACTGTATATATTATCATGAAGTGGAAATACGGACGAAGTCATGTTTATTTTATATTTTTATATACCTGTTCAAACGCTATCCGTCGAGCCTCCAGTTGCTGGACTCGGATCAGGTCTTCGTCCCCCAGAGGATCCAAACCCTAACCTCTCCCCCGGCCAGACCCTCTGCCGCGGCCACGGCCACGTCCTCTCCCTCTGCCCCGTCCCCTCCGAGCCGGCTGTTCCGGGGCATATTCTGGGTCGGACTCCGGTTTCTGTCAGAAATGTATGCAACAAGTGTAAAGAAAATCATTTACTAAGATGTTAGCACGTCAGTATGACATATGTCATGGCGTTATTAGTGCCAGACATGTAGGCTATGTCATGATGAGAGACGTTAGCAAGAAGTAATTGTCTCTATCGCTCTTCTAAACAATGCAAAAGTAATGTTTGTTTGTTCATACGTTCAATTTGTTCATGACAGAAAGGTAAAGTACTTTCTTACCTGTAATTCGGCCATGCCAACTTCAAGTGTATGACGGAAAAGTTCCGACGTGCGCGTCCACGAGAATTCAGGCAAATGACGGGGAATCGAAACAGGGAGGGGAGGGGGGGAGCGCAGTTGTTTCCATACGAGTCTCATGCGTTTTTCACATTCTACCAACTCCAGCTTTAAGGACGAAAATGAAAACATCCCCGCTTAGCAAATGGTATCATCCTCTTCTCACCCCTCCTTCTCCTCTGCACCGCTCCGCAGCCCGACCGTCCAGCGCGACTCACGCAGAGTGAGATTAGTTGTAGTGTTGTGAATCAACTCAGTAAGTGCTCCAAAGCTGTGTCTCACACTTCTTTCCTTTTACCGAGAGTTGTTCCGATTCCGACACCATATCGGTGAGTGCTGGAGTCCAGGCACCGTTTACCAGTTAGCTCTGTTAGCCCGGTTAGCTCCGTTAGCGCCATTAACGTAATTTACGTAAGTTATTTACGTAACTTACGCAAATTACGTAAGTTATTACGTAAATAACTTACGTAATTTGCGTAAGTTATTTACGTAATAACTTACGTAATTTGCGTAAGTTATTTACGTAATAACTTACGTAATTTGCGTAAGTTACGTGAATTGCGTAAGTTACGCAATTCACGTAAGTTATTACGTAAATAACTTACGCAAATTACGTAAGTTATTACGTAAATAACTTACGTAATTTGCGTAAGTTATTTACGTAATAACTTACGCAATTCACGTAAGTTATTACGTAAATAACTTACGCAAATTACGTAAGTTATTACGTAAATAACTTACGTAAATTGTGTAAATAACTTACGTAATTTGCGCGTCTTTTCTGGTCCGTCGTCATGGAAACATGAAGCCCTGCCAGTGGTGCGGCGTTTGGACCAGAGTGAAAACAAACGAAACGACACACATCACTGTATACCACCAGTATGTGTGAAAACACTCACTGTGGCTTTTTAAATTAATTGTTATTTATTCATAGATTTATATCTGATATTTTTCAGTTGTCTGACTATCAAACCAGACAATAAAATAAAGTTAAATGTTGTTCATGTTTTACAGAGGATTTAACCTGAACCAGGCTTTGCAACAATAATAATCACATCACATTCATGGGGGCATAGTATATACTAACTCCTAGCGTTACTCTGTGTGTGTGTGTGTGTGTGAATGATAAAGTTATTTTTCAATAGACATATTTTTTGTTTTTGTGTGAAAAAAGGGTGGGTGGTGGCAGTGGGGCTCATTGGGTGCTCAGCGCCCCTGACGTAGCGTTCTATTTTTGACGCGAGCCGCTGCTGAAACGCATCAATTTAAACAAAGCAGACCGACCGGGCAGGAAGTGAAATAGTAAAAGCCATAGAGCATCCGGTCAATTTTCAAAATAAAACCACCCTCCCGATCGAACACGGCCACAAATCGTCGTTTATAACTGACTTTGTCTATAGGCTACAGCACAACACATTAGGACATAACAACAATAAACAACACTAAACACAATTAAACCAGACAAAAAAGTAAACATTTACTATATATCGTCTACCAACTCATGGTAGAAGCACACAAATCTAGGAAAAACGACCAAATCAACAGCAAATCAACTTCTGACAGACAAAGCAACTGCAAGTCAACTTCGGAAAGGCAAAGTAACCTTTTATTTGTTTGTTCTATTTTGACATCTACAAATGATCGCGTGGTCTCCTGATTCTCGCGTGGTCTTGTAGTTCTCGCGTGATTCCGCGAATCCTGCCGCCTCGCAGCGCTACGCTGTAGGGGACGTGAGCGTCGCGTTACGGCTGCGTCGCGGTCACCGCTGCTGATCGCTGCCACTCTAGTCAATGAAAGTATTTCCACCGGGCCGCTGCGGAACGTCTCAGCAGCGTCCCAGGAGCGGCGCGCCGCAGCCGCAACGCTATCTTTACGTAGCGTTATCCTGCAGGAACGTCAGCGAAGCTTGGCGTCATCTGATTGACTAGTGTGTGCATGCATGGCCCCAAATGTCAGAATGCCACGGCGAGTGTGCATGGCGAACTTATCGCATTACAGACCAGCTTTTGCGATGTGTTTATCGCGAACGTTCACATCGCGATGACGATGAAAATTCGATTAATCGTGCAGGCCTAGTGTGAATGTTGTCCAAGTTGGTGTCCGTATTCAATGTCCATATTTGGTGTCCAATTTCGGGTGTCCATTTTCAACGTCCATATTTGGTGTCCATGTGGGGTGTCCATAAATCAATTTCCATGTTGGCTGTCGTGTCCATGTGTGGTGTCCATGTTGGCTGGAGAGCCGGTGAAGGCTCGAGTCCCCACAGGGTGAAGACCTGGAAGTCGGTTGGCCCTCATTTAGTCGCTGTACTCCTGGGCAATCAGCCACGCCACTTTAAACTTCCTACAGGGATACGTCTGGACACCATGTGACAAGGCAGGAGATGAAATCCCGTGGGACGGTTGAGCAGCGACAGTGAAAAGGCCCTCGTTTTAAAAATAGACATTCACAAACAATGTGCTCTTTTGTTGGTGGCGGCTTGACAACCTGTTTCCACGCGCCGACAAGCGTGGCTTCAGATCCAGAGTGGAGGTTGGAGAAGATCTGATGTCTTTGGACGTTGCCCTTTTCCCGATTCCACACCCACCTTCCCTTCACCAGCCGGCGACATGTCCCGAAAGCAGAGCTGTTTTGCAGCCGTCAGGGCGCATCGCCAGTCACCAGCGCCTGGATAACGGCGCCGCGGGATGCAGAGAGACAGCGAGGGACAACCGCCCACAACGCCCTGCATGCAGTCCTGCAGAAAGGGCATCTGTGACATGTTGGCCAACGCTGACATAGAGAATGAAGCAGCAAGCTTGCTCCATGTGTGTTGTGGTCCTCTATAGGGCTGTAGTGGATCCAACTGTGGACATACAGTAGGCCTAACCGAGGGGGAGGCCTATATGTGAGCAGGTTACTTGTAAAAAAAACAAAACAACAAAAAAAACTTTATTTACATCACAAAAAGTGACATAAAATATTAACATTTGTTGAATTGTTTAAATATAACAAAATGGTGATTGTAGCTGATCATTCAAGTTGGGACCAGACATAGAGGTATATTTTAGCTTCCTCAACTTTAATGGCCTATGGCACTACAACACATCAGTGAGAATAGCCACACGGCTATTTACATGGATGCTATATTTTCTATTGACGAAACATAAACAGCTGCCCCCCCCCCGGGTGTAAATAGCCACATGGGCTTTCCAGCCCTAGTGGGGGGGGGGCATTGTTGGCTACTGACACCCATGGGTGCTAATAGCGTCTGCCTATTAATAATGACACCGAATGATTAGTTCAAAGGAAAACGTAGTTGCAAAAAAAAGACATTTAAAATATGAAGTTCATAAATTAGATGATTGTTTTATTGTATTCATGTGATGTGAAACACATTGCAACTGTTTTACAGTTACGTTGAAATCCACAACAAAAATGATGAGCATGAAAAAACCCTGCAAGAGTGTGGCGCCACACGTACCTGTAAGTATATATCACATGTCACACATTTCCTCGTTAAAATCGTCTTCCTTGCACCATGCATTTCTGTTTAACCTGATAGGCACCGACGTGTGGGCCACTTTGAAAACAAAGTCCACTGTGTTTTCTATGCATGTATTGATGTGGTAAATAACCTCTGAAATGAAAATGTCTATTTAAGAGTAAGCAAAATACATTCAATATACAATGCGCCCACGGACAGACTTTCTTTTGGTAAGGCTTAAGCAACAATACTTTGTTTTTTTTTACAATACTTATTTTCTTTACTTTGTTACCGTTGTTCTGCCTGAACGTTGAAGGGACACTGAGGGCGACAGCAGACCTGCTACTTCGGTGACTGACCGTTCGAGGAGCAGACCAGAGAGTAAAAACCGAAGCAGACAGAAGTGCTTTGTTAGCCTGATGGAAAAAAAACACTTTCTTTTTGATGCTCCATCACGCATCTGATTGCTGACCTTGATGGAAAAAAACTGTTAAACACACATAAACCAAAAGTCACCGTTTCTTACTGATTCTCTTATGATACAAAACTCCTTTTTTGGCAAACATAGTGATAGTCATACAATCATACATCCCCATGTACACACCTCTGCAACACATCCAACCACAGCTTGCAAATAACTACTTCCTATTGCTCTACTTCTTAAAGCCAATACTCTTTTCTCTCTCAATATACACACAATGCTTTAAATAAATGTCAGAAGAAAAAACTGCTGTTATTTGCAAATCCATGCATGCGCATGTTGTATGCAGGCTTGGAGAGCAACCTGAAGTTTTTTCACTTTTCATAACACTTCACTCACTAGTCCAACACCACTCTCACTCTTCTGTCCCATCAGATAGATTTACGCATTTGCATTTCATCAGCCGGCCGCTCATCACTTGCAGGGCAGATGAAGTGATAGTTCAATGTTGTATTTTGTAAAAAATAAAAATAATCTTTAAGTTACTTCACATTTAAAATGTTGCACCACTGCTCCATCATTAAGGGATGGGGGATCCGCCCCCTCGCTTGTAAAACAGCTGCGTGAAAAGACCAGAAGCCCAAAGAGCTGAATTGTAAAAAAACAACAGATAAAAAAAAAGAAAAAGAAAAAGAAAGCACAGACATGCAAGGAAAATAGGAAAAGTGCTGTGAATGCGACCCGGTCCGGTCCGTTACAGCATTTCCTCATAGAAGAGCAGGTAGGCCTGAGAGTTGAGCACCCTGGACTCTGGTACCGTCTGCACCGTCGTGTCGCTCACATACACCCACTGGCTCTGGGACAGGCCGCCGGCTTCCCTGGCACCTGATCTCACACACACACACACACACACACACACACACACACACACACACACACACACACACACACACACACACACACACACACACACACACACACACACACACACACACACACAGATTATAGGATATGACATCTATAATGTTTTAATGTAAGAAGCAGGGACAGCCAAGTCATTCATGTAAAGTCTGGTGTGTGAGACCCGTGGCGGGACTCGTACCGGACACGTTCCTGCGCTGGTGGTCCGCTCTCCGCTGCGGCGGGCGCACCCTGATGTAGGCGGTGTAGTGGCCGCCGCGCATGGACCCGCTGTGCTCCACGATGCCGTACAGACTGTAGGGGACGCGCTCCCCGGACGCCAGGTTCTGCCAACATACAGCAGCAGTGCAGACACATGACTCAGGGCAGAGGGATTATCCACAATCACAAGGGATGCTTGTTTTTACTCCCGATTTAAAAATGGATGTTTTTGTTTGTTGACTGGGGCTGTTTTTGTTTTTGTGGTGTTTTCCCTGTGTCTTCTACCTCCCTCTCTTTTAATGCAATGGTCAGGTCTAGTGCTCCTAATCTCATATTGAAACTGTACAGTGACTATCTATATTTCTATCTAATCAATCATTTCAAGATGAGACTGAGGGAGGTTGTCACGACAGCGACTGAAACTGATGCAGGTCACCGCAACTGTCTGGCCTTGTAGCTCTGGCTTCTTCTCTGCCTGGGTAAAGCGTGTAAAATAATGTTTCTTATGCAGTGTTGTATGTTGCGCTTTGTTGTATTTTATTGTTGTTTCTTGTAAAAGAGATCTCAATTAAGGACCTGTGTACCGTAATAATTAATTACTTATAATGCATAATCACAGATGTGCCAAACAATGAGGCATTCATCCAATCCACTTCCTCATACATGTGGGAGCACTTCAATTTGAAAACCAATGAAGGTCGTTATTTTGTGGAGTAGTCTGGAGTGCGCGCTGCAGCGCAGTGTTTCTCAAATAGGGGCACACGTACCCTAGGGGTACTTCTGGGTACTGAACACAAAAGATACCGCTCACACAGATTATCTATCCATCTATCTACTGTCCAACTTCAGATCATCTCAAGTAGTCATGTGAAAAGCCTTATTTTTAGCCTTCCTCCCCCAAAATGTTGTGCTGGTGAAAGGGTTACGTGGCTGAATAAATATAATAATATTAATAATATAATAAATATCTCATTAGTCAAAAGCAGTTTGAGAAGCACCGCTGTAAGCGGGCGGCGCCGGCCGGCGGTGTGTACCTTGCAGGTAGCAGAGCAGAAAGGAGCCAGGTCCAGCACCAGCGGGAAGTCCACATGGCGGTTCACCTTCCGCAGGTTCATTCCAGCCTTGGGGTGGAAAAACACACATTACACATACATCGTACAACACGTTTAAATAGGGACGGGGAAAAATAATGGATGAAATGTGTGCATCGCTGAAATAAGCATTAATTCGGTGTGTTTGTCCAGAGTTTCACCGTCTGAACGGCACTTACCTGGTGGAAGCGTTTGAGGTGCAGTGTGACCACCGGAGGCAGCGAGGAGATCAGGATCTGCTTCCTAGCACTGGTGTAGACCTTCTCCGACTTTTTATCTGTGAAAGAACATCATTTAACTAAAAAGGTGGGTCTAGTGCCAATGCTCAACTTTGACACTCAAATTATATGCAAACCACATAAATCCCTCTTAGACCTTCCAAAAATGAGACTTTAAAGGAGAACCAACCAATCTGACCACCACCTTACAGGGTTTTCTCTTCGTTCCAGCCCTTAATCAGCTGGTACCGGGTAACCAGCCAATCAAAGGTTACGCATGCAATAGTGCGATTTTTCTTTACCTCTAGAGGAGGTTATCTACAATGCAAACCAACGTACGAGCGGTGTTGGGGGTTTGGTTCTCCTTTAAAAGCTTTTGGGTACTTGAAAGCGTTCCTACCGGCCGAGCCGCTCTTGCGCAGCTGCTTCTGCCTGCGCTCGGTGCAGCTCTCACACAGCAGCTTGTTGTTGCCCATCAGCAGCTCCACGGAGGTGAACTGGTGCAGGCAGGACTGCACAGAGCACTCCTTGGAGCTGGGGGTGTAGCTGTGGGAGAGGGCCTGAAACGCCCCCTGGGGGAGCGGGTGCTGCTGCTGCTGCTGCTGCTGATGGTGGTGCTGCTGCTGCTGATGATGCAAATTGTCCCGGGACTGTGGGCCCGCCTTCTCGGCGGTCTCCTCCGCGGGGCAGCGCGCCGCGGAGCAGCAGCCGTCCCCGGCGAAGGAGGGGCCGAGGTTCATCTTGGAGACGGCGCTGACCAACTGTTCCACCGCTCCGCCTTGCCGGGGCGACGGCGTCGAGCCGGTGGGAGAGGGCTTCAGGGGGGGGCTCGGCGACGAGGCGGTGGCGGCGGCGGCGGCGGCGGCGGTGGTCGGCGCCGGGGCCGGGTGGGCGTGGCCCTGCCTGGAGACGGGCCGCGGGGTCCACTCGCTCTCCGAGGCTTCGCTGTCGGCGTCGTTGCTGCTGTCCTGCGCGCACGAGTCTTTGTCGCTGGAGTCCGAGTGGCTGCCGACCGACGCCACCCGGCTCAAGGGACAGCCGAGGCCTGCGGTGACCCCGACGGCCCTCGCCGCCGCCGCCGCCGCCGCCGCCACCGGAGCCTCCTCGTCGTCCTCCTCGTGCGGCCGGTCGGCTCCTTCCTCCTCCACAGACCCTGAAGATCTCCTCGTCTGCAGCTTCTGTCACAGAAGAAGTCAAGCCAATTTTATTTGTATAGCTGTTAATTACAGTTACAGTCACGCTAACCAGCATGCTACGCTAAGAGGTTAGCGTAGCATGCTGCTATAGCATCAGTTATATCTGAACTGGAGAGTATTTCTTCATTGAAAGAAGAGCAAAGAACGGCGCTGGAGGCTTTTCTCGATGGAAGATGTTTTCGCTCGCCCACTATGTCACCATATGGTTCTTTGAGCTGATTGGTTGAAGTTAGACTGTGACAGACGGTGACAGACAGATGGTTCATCCAATCACCTGCCAAGTATTTTTAGAAAATGCCCGCCCTTTCCCAAACAGTTTCCGAGGACGACTTCCCAGATGGTGCTGTGTAACAAAGCCATGCTAGCAGACCATAGAGGCCTAACCGAGCCACAGTGGTACCTGTCCGCTGGGCTTCCTGGTGTTCCGGTTCAGGGCAGGTGCGGCGGCGTGGGCCGCCTCGGTCTGAAGGAAGTGGACCTCCTGCTCCCGGGGGCTCTTGCTCAGCCTGCCAGGGTTGGACGGCTTGGAAATCTGACCGGGACAAAACAGACAACAAGCTAAATCAAGAGAAGGGAAACGCAGACAAAGCCAGGGCACAGCATATCAGGCAATTTGGCCCGGTTGTATATCAATACCAGAACAATACAAATTATACATCTGTATGTATTCATTCAGTTTATTTTACATTTTATTCATCATTATATTTACTGATGTGTGTAAGACTCACCCTTTCCTCAATGATGGGAAGAGAGATGTCGATGAAGGCCTCTTTCACTGTAGAGATCTAAAATGGAAGAAATTCACAAAACCAGTTGAGAAAAACTGAAATGTTGTCAACAGGCAGCACAGCGCTTGACGCCGTTCTGCTGCTTCTGCTGCCTTGCACACCAGGTCCTCTGTTCCACTGTGGAATGAAACTCTGGCCATCACTTGCAGGTCCTGTTCTGCATACCAGCTACACACCTGGTGCTCCGCTTCTAAGGGAGCTGGCGGTACAAGGACAAGGCCAGCATGATTTGATGCTTTTCTTAAAGGCCACATCCTCAATGAAATGACCAAAAGAGACAACACAGACGTTTTATTTGAGAGAAATGTGATGGCTGAATGAATCTGAAGGATGGATTCTGATGATTATTTTACACACGTTGGACAACATTTGCAAGCTCATCATAAGCACCGAATGTAAGCTTTCTATCAGTTTCTATCAAATTGTGCTTGTGAGAAGGAGGAAGTCGATGTTGCTTTTTGGTCCATCGGCAACAAGAAAACCACAGAATTATACTGGCCTTGTCTTTGAACAGCCCTGATCTATTGATCTTCATTTCTATCTATCTATCTTGTTTGAGTTTGAGTTGGTCCTTTTTTTGTTGTCATGGCCTTTTCCCCCCTCTTCCCTTTCTCATGACTTTGCTTCATATGATTCACAACAGATATTATTTAAAAAAAATAGACAATTGCTTCCAGTTTAATCAATAGATGAATAAATTGGTTCAATCGGTAACCCATGATGACATTGTTATACAATTAAAGACATTGTTAGCATCCTGAAACATTGAAATGTAGACATTTCAATGTTTCAGGATGCTATATATATATATATATATATATATATATATATATATATATATAAAAAAATATTATATAGTCACATGGTCTCTAGATAGTCACATGGTCTCTATGCCGGACACTCACATGTTCACATTCCTCACACATGATAGTATTGGTCAACTCCCCCACGAAGATGCGGTCCACGAAATTCAGCTTCACACCCTCCTTTCCATATGCTGTAGAATCGAAAACATCTAGTCAGCTAATTAGCCCAAACGATTCGATTTTCTTAAATGCAAAAAAAACAAAACACTTCCATTTCACAAAATGTTTTTTGTTTAGTTTTTTGATAGCTGATAACTAACTGTGGATAAATGTTGTAAATTGTGTATATTAATTGCATATTTTAAGACAAGAACAATCGCAATCGCATCTTTATCAATGATAAAGATGTTTCAAGAGGAGGAAATACTGAGCTGTGCACGCCAATACATGCCAACAGAGGGCGCTGTTGATCCAAGCCCTGTGTAGCAGAGGGTAAAGAGCACCTTTGACATGTCGTTTAGTCTCCTCATCTGCTGTCTTCTCTGTAGGGTTGTTAAACGCTTTAAGGATGCTGGCTTTGACTCTCTGTAAATGCCAAAACACAAAATATACATTCACGTGAATTAAAAACAAGTTCTTTATTTGTAACATGGATGTTGGCCAAATGTGCAGAATCAAAAATTAAAACCGCAGATTTAGGACACGGTGGATTATCTCCATTACATCCCTGAGTGACTGTCACACTATGATAATGCTCAATTTGACAAGTACACCTAGTTAAAACATCATTAGGGTAAAATAATCATTGTGCCTGTCCAGTAACATTAACATGCACATATCTCATTTGAATGTGCATGTGTACATAACCGTATAGGGTAAATGAGCATTTTCTGTGTGTGTGTGTGTGTGTGTGTGTGTGTGTGCGCATGTCGTCTGACTGCAATCCTCTTATTGGAGGCGACATGGTCAGTGAGTGTGTTGGCGAGGGAGCTGTGAAGAAGAACACAACCACAGTGACGCACCAATCAATAGATAATTGGCGGCCGTGGTCTGTGTCCGTCGCCCCCAAACCAGTCCCCTCCCCCCCCTCCCCTCCTCTCCCTCACCCAACCCCCCCCCAAACAACCCATTATGTAGGAAACCCACTCACTGGACTGGCTATTTAGGTCAAAAATGCCTTGTTAATCCAAGCCCAGCCTGTACCCCAGTCAGACAGTCAGAGGATCAGAGCTACCCACCCAAACCCCCCCACCCCCCGCTAATTAATTACAACCCACCCCCCACCCCCCCCTCCCCACACCCACCCTAACCAAAGCAGCAGCGGGCGCGGTCCCACGCACTTATAAAGAGAGGGGAGGAGGAGGGGTGGATGGGGGGCTCAAACCAAGACGGGGCAAGAAGGACAGGCCGGCCCTGAGAGAGCTACGCCCACCGTCTCAGCTAATTGGTGATAATTGACTGTGGCCGAATTAGCATATTTAGACCCTTTGATACTAATGGCCAATCAACACAAACACTTAGGGATGCACTTGGGCTGCCGACACCCACTGGTGAGCGACCAGCCACACACACACCACACAGACAAACACACACACACAACACCACACACACGCACACACATCAGGGAGAAAGTTTGTGCACTTTAGGGAGAAAGTGCCTTAATACATTCACATGTATTTTTATAAATGTCTTTGGTGGCCATCCAGTGTAGGCATTACATCGTACTTCTAAATACGTAAATATGTTCACTTAAGCAGTACAAGAGCCAATGTAATAATAATAATAATATTTAGACATGTTTTACAACGACCGCTTTATAACGTGAGAGTGGTAAAGACATTCAGGACTCAAATATGCCATGAGTGAATGTTATTGGCTGTAGAGATGAGGATGTGTGAGTGAAGCACACACACACACACACACACACACACACACACACCCTCCTCCTGGGGAGGGGTTGTGTGTGTGTGAGAGTGTGTGTGTGGTGGAGGGGGGGGGGGGGCAAAGGGGGGCCCCTTCAGCACAATGGAAGCAGCCCTACAGCTGTGGGTTTCCCAAGATCACACAATGGTGCCGGTTGCGCCACTTGCAAGTCCCCTAAGTGGCACAACTGTCAGCATTCACAAGTTTTAATTTGTCTGTGGCTGGGTCCCCGCCGACCCCCCCCCCCCCCCCCCTCCCCACCAACCCCCCCCCCCCCCCCCCCCCTCAAGGCACCGGGTTGACCATGCACACACCCGCCGACTTCCCATCCTGGGTTCACCAAGCCGCTGGTGGGGCCACAGAGGCCAGCTTCCCCTCGCAAAAGGAGCCCACCGGGGGGTCCCTGGTCGGCCGGCTCAAGGAGGAGGAGGAGGAGGAGGGGGGGGGGGGGGGGGGGGGGGATTTGCGCACTTGCCAAAAACCCACCAAAGGACAAAAAAAAAACCTGGTAGGACCAGGAGGTGATGGGATAAAAACAACATGCTCGCTGAGTATGAAGGCGTCCATCGCCGTTGCACACACACACACACACACACACACACACACACACACACACACACACACACACACACACACACACACACACACACACACACACACACACACACACACACACACACACAGAGAAAACCCCTCGGCTGACATGGTTCAGCGGCTCGGTGGTTGAATGGTCTCGTAAAATCTCCTTGAATGGACTCTCAAATGCAATAACACATGAAATGTGCGTGTCTATATGCGTGTGTGTGTGTCCATATGTCCGTGTCTGTGTGTGTGTGTGTGTGTGTGTGTCCGTATGTCCGTGTGTGTGTGTGTGTGTACTTACTTTGGTCTCCTCCACTCGTATCGAGTCCAGTAAGTAGTGCAGCAGCTCCTGGCTGTCCTGCTGCTGGTAGCCCTTGAAGCGAGGAGCCCTGGAGACAACAAGACCAACAAGAGACGTCAGGAGAGAACACGGCTTGCACATCGTGACGTCACATCGCAACGACCGCCGCCATTTTGGAAGCATTGTTAGTTACTATGTTGGTAGTCATGGGTTTTTGGTCATTGTTTAGTCATTAATCGTGAAATGATTTGTCGTTATGGGGAGACGTTGTTGTGTTTTAAACTTCCACTGCGTTTTTTAATGCGAGACGTGGCAAAAACGTTTTTCAGTAGCCTAGGTTACGGTATATTTACGTTGACTTAGGATTTTACAGAGCTACAACTCTCTCTAAGCTTCTCTATATATGGTATATACGGCAAGAACAAATCCATGATGCATTCTGATGTAAAAGGCCTATGGGACAAGCTTGGCAAGCATGAGGCCATGAAAATAACTAACTCACAAACAAACAAACAAACAAACAAACAGGCGGCAATAGAAAATGGGACAAGTACTCATTTATGACACATTTACGATTAAAAAAAAGGGTCACTGAAAAAGTGCAAACGAGGTTGAGACGGGAGCGAAGCCCCCAGACCACTGTGTGTACGTACACCTCCACCCTCCACTGCATCGACATCAAGCAATCAACCGCACGCACAGGGACATCAAAACGCACGCATACACAAGTCTCCACCGGGAGAGAATAGGCGATTATGCCTTGCTCAAGGACTTCCTCTCGGTGCCCACTGCCTGTACGTCTTATTTTATTTTTATTTTACACTCGCTCAGCTTCCCCGCTCTCTCTCTCTCACACACACACACACACACACGTCAACACACACATGAATACAAAAAAAAAGTCAAAAAGGTCACCAGGAATTTTTTTTTTTTTTTTTTTTACCATTTTATTAATTTTAATGACTAATTTCTTATAGGATCACATTCAATTCAGGAAGTTGCTGTTATGTTATGTTAGTCATCTAAGGTCCGACCTCCACAGAAGCTACTTTTGATGTTACTTTGGCGGATTGAATTTTTATTTTATTTTTTTTACCATTTTATTAATTTTAATGACTAATTTCTTATAGGATCACATTCAATTCAGGAAGTTGCTGTTATGTTATGTTAGTCATCTAAGGTCCGACCTCCACAGAAGCTACTTTTGATGTTACTTTGGCGGATTAATGACACTCAATGTAAAAGAAACTAGTAGAAAGCTAATGACTGACATGTCTAAATGACACCTGATGAAGCGCTATCCTTGACATGGTCCCCTGCAGCCCACTGAAGCGCACCGCAGTCTCCTTGGCTGTCCACGGCGGACAGATGTGGGGGGACAGATGTTGGGGGCAGATGGGGCAGTCACGGCTGTAGCCACGGCAACCTGTTGGCCAGTGCCATCCACATAACCACAGAGCCGGTTGGGCTGACAGGCCCAACCCACACATACAGACATACTGAGACATGCCGATGGTCTGTGATGCCTTCTCTAACCGAGTCTCGCCAGGGAGAAGTCTCCTCCCTGAACTTTCCCTGGCGAGACTTGGCGGTTGGACACAATACAAAACAGACCGGATCGAGCGAAAGGTGAAAGTCAACAGTTTTATTTCTCTGTAGGGATAGTTTCCATAATGTTGTCAGACACTTATAACAATCTGAGCCTGTCAGTGGCAAAAGGAGCGCTGTCAGAGGACATACACTGACAGGGCGCTACTGCCCTATCGTTTTACACTGCTGCTGACAGCTGAAGCCCTCTTGCTAAATACTGCATTTATATAGCGCTTTTCAAGACAGTGCTTTAGATACTGAGTGTGTGTGTGTGTGTGTGTGTGGCGGGGCGGGATTTTATCACACCTCATCCATTACCATTTAAAGAGCCGGTAGGAAAACAGACATAACAGGAGTAGCACAGACTAGTGAAATCTCACTATGCTGTTTACATTTTTCAATACAGGTTAACATTGGGTCCATGTTAACATGCTGAAGGTCCCCCATCCTCATGTCATGTCACGCAATTTAAAGGCCTAAAAAATGAGCATGCAGACTAGAGGAATGTCTTCTTCGACTATGTTATGGATTTTTTTTTTTTTATGTGTTAGAAGAGCAGCAGAAGATGCACATTAGCTTTCTTGATATTATTATGAATACACCGAAAAGCATATAAAAAAGGATCCTGAAACTGTTGCCACCACCACTACAGCTACAACAGCTATCGTCTGAACGTAATCTGTGCTGCACACCATAGCATGGCTCATGTTGGGAGGCTGGTATAAAATGTGACACAGCCTCTGTATATGCCAGCGGCGAGCCAAGTGCAGAGAGAACCAAATCCCGGACAAAGAAACAAAGAGAAGGAGCGCGAGGAGCGCGAGGAGCTGAAGTGGGGTTGCTGGGAACGGAGCAGTCTGGAAGCTCATCCCAGTGGAAGAGCAGAAGCAGAAGGGCCCTGTAGCACTGTTCCCAATCTGGCCCCGGCCAACGCAAACAGCTGCGGTACTAACACAATTAATAGCCGGATGAGTTAGTACCAGACACAAGGTAACAACCCCCGTCCCCACTGTCAGACCCCTAAACACACACACACACACACATAAGCGCGTGCACACACACACACACACACACACTTTCACTCATGCAACGGTACCAATGTGATAGATACTGGCAAACATTGACACACAAACCCTCCTCTACACAGATTTGTCCTTTTTATAGATTTTATGGATGCAATTCATCCAAATTTGTCTGCCTAGCTCATGGGTATGGATGTCAGATCTCATCATAAAAAGGTACAATTTTCTTTCCTCTGACAAACCGTTTCAAACAAAAAAACAGAGAACCACCATGCTGTTCTCTGAACATCCTCCAAATTTCACATCTCGCATGGCTGAGAGCAATCAATGAAAACACTGCGAAATGTAATCGCTGAAGGTCTTTTTCGGAGGCTGTAACAGGTAGCGCATTGTAAGCAATAACATTAACTAGTTTCTCAAGAAAGCACAAAACTCAACGGAGCGGCCAACAACACGAAAGTCATCAGCTTGTTGCTATAAAAGAGAAACTCGTACTCTCGTACACCCACACATAGATTCATTTTTTTTTAGACGCATGTGTCTTTTGGTCTATACAGTGTGAATGCAAGAAATAATTTATCCATTATGCTACATTTCTTTGCAAAGGCTTCTTGGTGCTCGTCGAGAGGGAAGATTTCCCATGAAAGGTGTGGATATATTAGGCCTTTACAAAACACACTACAATGTGTGAAAGAGAGAAAGGACGTCCTTCTCCGTGGCTCAAATAAAAGGAAAGCGTACTGAATTAGTACTAGGAGAAAGCTGGTGTAGAACAAATGTGTCACCCCCATTCATTCATCCAATGTATGCATCCAATCAATAGTTTAAAGAGTGAGCGGCCGCCACAATGCTGCATGTAAAGAGGCGCATAATACGAGAAGAAGAATTTGTTTTCAGTGTTCAATGAAGCAACAATATCGCCCGGCCCTCTCTCTCCATAGCGCCACAACTTCACAGACTTCAGTCTCCTCATTTGACTGAAGTCAAACAGGGTTCTGGGTACAAGCTGGGACCCTGTTTGGCACCAGAGATTGTGTGGTGCTGACCATACCAACCACTGGGCTTGGCATCGGTCCGAGTCCAGACCAGTCCAGCTGGCATGGAGGGGGGAGAGAGAAAGAGGGAGAGAGAGGCCTGGCATGACCCATAGCAGCATGCTGTGGGTACCCAGCTGGTCGTGGGGGAATACATGATGTTGTGCATTTACTATACATGTGAATGCAAATGCACTCAAACAAGTACACATGCTGTCACGAGCACACACGCGCGCACACACACACACACACACACACACACACACACACACACACACACACACACACACACACACACACACACACACACACACACACACACACACACACACACACACACACACACTCAAACAGACAAATATGCTGACACATACAAATACATTCAAACACAAACAAATGTGCTCAAACAAACACACACACACGTTCAAACACACAGAAATACGGTCACACACATACAAATGCATTGAAACACACACAAATGTGCTCAAACACACACACACACACACACACACACACAAAGAGAAGACACAAAATAACAAAACAATGTGACAGCAAGCAATGTCACAAATAAGCACTCAAACGGAGCGTGGTGCCTGCTCCCACAAACACACAAGAAGGGGTAGCAGGCAAAGTAGAAAAAGGAAGAGAGCTCTTAATAGACACAGGCTGACTCCCACTCTCTCAACTCGATAGGTCAAGGACACGCCCCCCCCCCTCCTGACACGCCGCCGCGCGGCGGAGAGCCCAAGTGAATGTGACATTGTGTGCGGCGGCACATGGCGCTACATGTAGAGCGCCTGCTTTCACCATCCATGAAGGTCAGCGTGCGAGAGAGAATAACAGCCCGCTAGTCCCCGCTTAAGAGCAGCGACTCGACCCGTCTCCGGGGGAGGGCACCGCCGGGTCAGGGCCGGACGCGGGTGAGGCGCCTCGCGCCGCGTCTTGATTAAGCCGGGACACAAGAGCTTTTGACTGCGGTGTGCAAAAAAATGAAGAGGGAAACGCCGTGGATGTGCATTGTTGAAGCCGGTGGAGACTGTTAATAAGCACACTGTGAATGAATGGAACAATTTTATTTTTTTTTGTAAGATTTAGTAGGGAAACTATTTCTCTTGGGAAGCTTGATTACTATTGAGTGAGTGCTTCCAGTGTTTCCAGGTGTGCGCCGGTTTACTTTTGAACATCAAGCAATCACATTCAATGCTGTCCTTGAGGAATCTTGCTTGCATGAGGCTTACTGGTAATGGGTACTTAAGACAAGCATGCATTTAAACGCATGTAAGTGCAAATGAAGAAAGGGAAATCAGACGTGTGTCAGTGCATAAAAGGTGCGTGTGTGTGTTTGTGTCTGTGTACCACGCCTTTCCGTCTGCATGCATGACTGGTTGCAGTGTGCGCCGTAGGCTGTGGTGGTACCAGGTGAGGTGGTAGCTGTGACTCTCGCACACACACACAGGCACACACACACACACACAGGCACACACACACGCACACACTTAATCAGGAGTTGCAGCCGATTACTCAAATCAAAGGCGCGTTAAGAGATGCAGCCAGTCGTCCGACAGCCACACACGCGAGCCACCCACCTGCACTACTGCACAGTGCAGGTCCCATGCTCAGATAAACACATGCGAACCCAACCAGCAGTGCACCACGTTCCGACAGGAAGCCAACCAGCCAAGCAACACAATGCGCTTTGTTCATGAAAGAGAGCCAGCCCTGCGTCTGCCTGTAGCGGAGCGGTTAGCGCGCTGCCGCGGGCCGGCGCGCTAACCGATCAATCATGACACAGGTGGTGTAGCGGTGAGGGGAAAGTGGAGCAAACGGTGGATGAAAACAAACAAAAACGACTATCTGCAACCATTTGTTTGGTGTGGTGCGTTAACGTTGTGCGTTTTATAGCTGCATGTTAACGATGCGCGTTAACACACTTTAACATTGCATGTTAACATTGCGTGTTAATGTTGGGCGTTATCGTTGCGCGTGTCGCGTGTTGGTAATAATTGTCTGGGACCAAGAGGAGCCAGGAACCAGGTGTTAGGTGGGCTGCCGGGCGGCTGGTTAAAGTGGGCACCAAACGGGCATGTAAGCTGCTGCTGCTGCATGGATGCAGCACTGCCGGATCAATGGTTTTGTTGTATGGTTGCCGTGACCCCAACACTACCCATAATATACAGAGCAGCTTGCGTGTGCGTCATATGGGGGGCTTATAAGTCAACTGCTCAAAGGAAAACTACAAAAAGCACAACCGTGCCTGTTAGCAAATTCGATATTTCACAGTCGATTCTGCTTCTTCCATGCAGTGGTGGGGATCTTAAAATCTTTACGATCCTCCATCCAGTGATGAAATCAGGATGTGTGTATTTTGTTATGTGACAGCCTGTCCCATTACAACCGTTGATGGACACCCTTGGAACGTTATTGGCCATCAGAATCGAGTATTCAACAATGCTGTGGTATAACTAATATGCAGAAACTGTTCAACAGGAGGAACCGTGCGACTTACTTCTGGCACAGCTGGTTGAAGAGGATCTTGGGGCTGACGGGTCCTTTCCCCGGCTCCTTCATGGTGTGAAGGAAGAGGAACATGGCCGACGTCAACGGCTCTGGGCTGGGCAGTGTCACAGTCAGCTGACTCTGGAAAAAAATAAAAATAAAAACCTGGAAAATGAGCTTCAATATTTGTATTGAACCTTTATTTAACCAGGAAGTTACATTGAGATACATTGAGATATGATGCAGCATGTAATCAAAACAATTCCATGAAATGCATTATTGAATTTACTTAACAAGCATTTGTTAGGTAAATTGTAAAAAAGCTTGTAAAAATATGACATTACGGCTGTTTTCTGAAGTTCCTGGTAAACGCATCAAGTAGTCTATTTTCCAGATTTGAATCTTGCCTTGCTGCCACCTTGGTTTATTATGTTAGGATAGCACTATGAATCATAGCAGTAGATGCAGTGTTGGTAAATAATCGTTGTTCATCTGAATACATGCCAATCATGGTGAAGATTTCAAGGTTGAGGAAAATCAGTTGAACCTTTACAAACATTTAAATGTCAAAGAATATAATACCATGATGAACTTTATTGACTGAAAAATTCAATATTTCATAGGAAACCAGCATTCAACTGGTTGAAATGCAAACAGGGTTTCTCTTCAGCTTGCTAGTGCTGGCTCGTAAAGAAGGCCAGAAGGGATAGTAAGTAAGTAAGTAAGTAAGTATAAGTATATGTGTATAAGTATATAAGTATAAGTAAGTAAGGATAGTAGGATAGGCTTCAGTCCTGGGAGTGTGTACTGTACCAGGTTGCTCTCTGCAGGGGGGCAGATCCGCATTTTGTAGCCCTTCTCCTTCAGTTCTTGGATTAGGTCAATAAGCATGTGCGTCTGGGACAGGTTCTGAGGACAAGGACAGCGCTGAGTTAGTCACAACAGATTGTTTTCATGTTGATTTGAAACAAAACACTTCAATGATGAAGCTATGGAAATAATAACCGTGAATATAGTATGAAACCACGAGTAGAGGGTGTCTGTTGTGCTACCATTATCAGATACAACACCCAAAAACAAATCATTCAATAAATAAAAATGAAAATCAATCAATGACTTCAATGAAGTCTTGTTTATGGTTAGAGTTTTGTTTGGTTTTAGGTAAGATTCTGGAAAACATGTATTTGTTTCCCTCAAAGGAGGCTTTCAAATGAATGTATGCTGCGAGTGCTAGAGACTTGGATATCCTTGGTGGGGGCTCAGCCCCAAGCAGCCATTGTCCCTTCATGTTACACAAGCATTTTCTTCTTTCCCTTCAAGAGATATTTTTTTTCTCGCATCTTGGCAATGAAGACAGTTGCTATGGAAAACACACAATGGAGTTGCCATTGTAAATACGAGACGGCTCATCCACTGGTAATTATGTGTTTCCGAAGGGAAGATTACAGTTTTCAGGGAGACAATACAAAGACACAGAGAGAAGGGGCAAGCGATGTATAAAGTACGCTCACTGGAATTTCAATCATGGAGAAGACCCTGAAGGTGATTAACAACATGGTGGGAAAAACAGCCTCATTGTTGCAGGCGAAGCATGCTGTCACCACGACACAACCAGTGTGTGAATAGTGACTCTGTGTTGTGTGACTGGGTAGTGGAAACGCACAGTGCACCCACTGAGGGCCACTAAAATGTGGGCAGGTGAAAGTATAAGAATTTCTGAGATGGCCTTGTGCTCATGCACTGCACACTTTAAAATTGCATTAAAAAGCCTGTTGGCTTTCGCTTATGTCTCCGTCTGTTTACGTTTTTACCACTAGACCATGGGGACAAGTTGAATCGTACACTTCTAGAGACTGTATATCATGAGGCATATTTCCAAAATCAATGCACATCATGCTGCATCATGCTTCTGCTGATGTAGTGTACTTCTTGTATGCATTTAATGTGAAAACAATAAACATACTGTTAAAAAAAACTAAATAAATACAAACTAAAATAAATTAATTAAAAATTAAAATCGATTCAGGCATTACAATCAGTTTTTAAAAATCGTTGCGACACTTAAATGAATCAATTTTAGAGGGTCATCAGAATGATTTTTTTCACCCTTCATAATTTTTCCAAAAACACAATTTCTGCATATAATTTCATGAACCTACACACGTCTTAGAAAAAGGTGTGATAAGCAAATATTTAAATGGGAAAGTATTGAAACAGGAGGACAGTGGGAGAGAAGGGTAAAATACAGGAAAATCACGGGAAAACGACAGGGTTGACAGATATGTACACGTCATACTATGATAAACATTATATGCTGGAATGAACGGCCGAATGCCGTCCCTGCTGACCAACCTGCATGACGGCATTAAAGAAGCAGGTGTTTCCCAGGTTATTAATGCCTTTGACGGTCGCCAGTGTGCTGTTGAAGGCGCTGCTCTTCCCTCTGGCGAGGTCGACGTGGTCAGCAGCCTCCTCCCGCAGCTTGAGGATCTTGGGAGACGTGCCTGAAAGACAGGAGGAAGACATCGTTTGGTTTAGGGCTGTGCCAATAATAGTCGGAACACGATATTGCGATATTTTATATAATATATTTTAATAAACCTTTTTTTTTTTTTTTTTTTAGGAAAATCCCAAATAAGTTTGCAAAAATGAACTTCCCCTCTAACTTTACGAGTATGATTACGCGTAAAAATTAAAATGTTATTAACAAGAACGAGAAATAAAGAGTGACAATGTAAAAACGGTCTACATTTTGTGCTATGCTGCGTTTTATTTTAGATAAATGTAATTATCTACTCTGACCTCATCCCGATCACATTCGTTGAAGACCGTTTAAACTTTTTTTTCATCTGAGCCCTTATGTCCCCATAATCAGGTCGCTAATGGCCGCTTTTGGCCGCACCGAGTCAAACCACGCTGCGCTGATTTGCGTTTCCATGACCAGTCTAAACGTGCCGGGCCTGAGATGGACCTTCCCTGGAGTCGGGCCAACACACGCCCGACCCGCCTCAAAGCGGGCCGAGTCAAACCGAGTCAAACCGAGTCAAACCAGGCCAGCACATGTGTATGGAGAAACGAGGTGTTGCTTGGTGCCGAGATGTGAACTCCCTGTGGAGGCTGAGGCTGAACTCAGGCGGGGGGGGGGGTGTGGGGGGGCAGCTAACTTTGGAGATGGAGGCTCAGAGCGGGGTGGAACAGGCAGAGGCTGAAGGGCTGAGGGAAAGTGGTGCTGGGGTGGCAGCTGGAGGGAGAGCTGGGTCATCTGGGAGAGCAGATGACAGCTGGATCTCTGCTCCTCGGTAGGGAGGGGCAGAGGTTGTGGTGGTGGATGGGAAGAGGGCTCTGTGGAGCCAGCTGTTAGTCCTGAGCCCCGCTGGAAACTAACCCCAAAACAGAAAACTCTTAAAGTGTCGGTGAACCCCTTGTTTCAGCTCCAATTCGAACATTATGAGATTTTAAAAAAATGCGCTTTGGGCTAAGAATGGGGATAACACGAAGACGTGTTTTACCACATGGTTAAGACCCACGGCAACTTTGAGATACTTTTTTTTTTTTTTTAAGCTAGTACCATCGTTGTGCATAAGCGCTATAATGTGTATAAAGCTTAACCCTCTCTCGAACTTCATCAACATCAACCATTACCCAGGTTAGCAGAGACTGGCAAAAACATAGGATTTTACTCGTTTTTTCTAAATTCGTCTTATTTTAGTAACAATGACAAAATGGTATAGATTACTATGAGGATGATCATATAAGACATATTACCACTTTTAAAACAACCAAAAAATGATTTTGGGTTCACTGCCCCTTTAACTACCGATGGGCCGACACAGGGAAAAACATGACATTAGTTGTAGATTATGATTTTTGCCACTGAGTGAGTACATTAGCACGGCTTTTACATCACTGTAGCCATTAGGTGTGCTGTTATGAATAGTATTAATATTAATTATATCCATTACAAAGCCCATGATGAAATTATTTCTAGGGCACACAATGAGATTACAATGGCAAGACATTTAAGGGGTTGGATATAGATCAACAACAAGATAATTAAACCAAAACATGTGTAGACACACACTGCTTGGCTACTCGATAGGCGTCAGTATAAATTAAATCAGTAAATAAAAATAAATTAATTAATCCCACGTAGTACACCGCCACTCAAACGAATCAAACCCTCTCCCCCCAAATCTGACCTAATATCATAACTAGCCAACCACAAGCACCATAGCCGCACTGTCAACAAGCTGGCCTTGGGTATGCAAACAAGGCATGGTCTGAGCCACGCAAATAAACGATTAACAAATTCACCCAGCTCATCCCTTCTAATTGAATTCTCATCAGGCCAGCTAGTCAAGGGAGAGACAAGTGGCGTTCCGTCACATTAGGCATAAATGAGCAAAACAAGTGAGAAGACCCAAGGCTGTGGGAGATTAGTGGAGACGGCGCCCTCCCCCTTGTGCCCAACACAACTCTGAATTGTAACATTTTACACTACTTAGCATGTCTTTCATGCTCCAGGAGACTGCAAGCTGCCCAATGCATGTGCACACACACACACACACACACACACACACACACACACACACACCGAAACACTAGCCTAGCTTCAGTAGCTTGAGCAAATTATATGCTAATATTATGCAAATGAGATGTTAATAATATGATAATACCAGAGTGTTTACAATAATAACTACCTGATTACAATGACCAGGTGGGCACCTTCAATGTCTTACTTTCATAGTTTGTGTGAAAGGGGAGGCACAAGCGTTTCATATTATGAACTCGTAGTTCGTACGTCGTAGTTTCTGTATCATGAACATCCTCGGTAACAATATTCAATACTGTATAATTTCTCCTGTTGTTCAAATTGTTCAGGATTAATTGTTACAATTACTACAGTTAGAAATTGTTTGTTTAGTAATTGATTGGTGGTTATGTTGTTGCATGGCATGTTGATTCATATTCATATCAGATGTATTTATTCAACCTTTTGCGGATAAAACAAATGCATGCATTTCAAAATGTTCTGAAAGCCAATAGAAAGACAACTAATAATTGAATTACATTATGAAAAGTATGTAGTCCACATCATTTCATCTCCACATTTGTAGTGTTATCTCTTTGCACGCATGCGTATTTCTTCACATTTCCCCAATGTATTGCCTATTATTCAATACCTCCTCTTCCATTCATGTCCCTTCACAGTCTTCATTTTTTGGGGATGTAACAAAAGCACAAATATGTAAGAAAGAATTTATTTTGGGAAATTGGTTTTCTGAATTGACAATGATGTATGGTAAGCACTCGCTCATTTGTGCACACATTTAACTGAACCAAAAAGCACTTGTGAATGCCGTGCTGCAGAGTCTGATGTGTTAAATGGGGTTCAGCCCGGCAACACTTCACCTACATGAACCTGTCAAGAGGGCAGGTTGGCCGTTTGCTCCCCGCCCTGAACCCATTCAACCCCCAAAACGTATGGTGGGTGAACCTGGTACATAAAGCCATCATAATCTGCATGGCAACCCTCTTCTGCCTCTAACACTAGAATGGCCTTGCTCCTTGCATGTTTTCCTTCAATTCAAGAAACCAGCCCTCATTTACAAGACATTTACTAGAATCACCATTCATTTATCAGCAGAGCTCATTCCATTACTGGCCTCTCTCTCTTAAGCCTTTTCTTCTTCTACTTCAAGGCCTCCCCCACCCGCCCCCCCCCCCCCCCTGACACACACACACACACACACACACAAACTTTGCTCTGGGTCACAGGGGTGGGGATGTGAATGTATTTTACTTTTGGATTTGTATCCTTTGTCCAACACCTAACCTTTAACTTTATTTTTTTCTACTTTAGGTTTACTTTAGTCAAGAATTGAGAAAAAAAAAGCAGCCAGTTTTCTCTGAGGTGTGCCATGTTTTTTTTTTTTTACCCAGTCCACACAGAAAAATCTTTCTTTAAATCCATGCCGGCTGTTTCTGACATTGTAGACCAAGGCTGCGTAAAGGCCATGTGTCAACCTTGCAACAACCAACACATTTACATTCAAAACAGCATCTGCATTCTGTAAGTTAACATCTGTAAGTAAAGTAAAGAATGCTTCATAAGCATATTATTCACGCTTGGAGACCATGTATGCAACACCACATGCATGTATGAAAGTCCTTTCCTTGAAATTCTTTCACAAAGTCCAACTTTTGAGGGTTCTCGAATTTTCTAAAACGTTGTTGCTGAACTTTTAAATTCTTTCAAGTTAATGTACTTTTTATTAAAAGAATTACAGGGAAACACAACTTGTGGCAATAGCTCCAACATAGTTATACGTTGTAAATAGTAGTAGTAAATAGGGCATTTAAATACTATATTTAAAGTACATAATAGACAAGGATACAATCTTTCATGGTCAAATCATTGGTAGGTGGTATGAGTAAATAATCAATTGTTCGGATTTGAGAATATTGTCCTACACATTGGGTGGTACCAAACTGCTAATCTAGTCTATTGTTGTTGCAATATTATCCATATTAGCTTTACATTTTCATGATCTGAACAGGTGGAAGCGTCCATCCATCCTCCTCTTGTCCGCCTCCCTTGTTCATTCAATTACTTTGACTGAAAAACAACTAAATTGTATTTAGTTTTTTAGTCTGTAAAACTTGAAGTAATAGCTTACAAGTAAGATAGCGATTATTATTAAATTAGCGATTATTGATTTAAAAAAATTGAAAACGTGTCCTCTCTAGAGAAGTTTGTCCGTTCTGGACTACTGTAGGAACATGGCAGTGCAACATGGTTGCGTGGAAGAGGACCGGCTCCCTATATTGATATAAAGGGCTCATTCACACAACAATTCTTATTTTCATGGGATTACACACTAATTAAAACATACTTATGAATATTATATTCCATTTGCGCCAAGTCCGTTCTGCTAGCCACAAAAAAAAAAAAGCTACGCACTGCACCTTTAAAAGACGGGTTATCCTCATTTACCGTTAAACTATGAACTTATAAGCCCTGGCTTCGATTTGCTCGATCATCATCAACGCCTGGCCTGTATTTGGGACAGGCATCTATTATTTTAGAAATAGATTATTGCCGCCATTAACTAATTGATTATTCTGCCCCACCCCCTCTCTGAATGACTCTCACATTCCTAGCAAGTCTTTGAACGCCATATGAATGCTGCTAACTTTATCGAAGGGTAGACGTCCCCTGGCAGGAGGGGAGGGGAGGGGGGGGGGGGGGGGGGGGGGGGGTTCAGCTTGCCGGGATGACTGGCTGTTATGGCGGCCCATCCAGTGGTGCCAAAAGCATCTGGCTCTCTACACTTACAACATCTGGGGGTCCATGTCCATGTCCCCTGCCAGGGCCATAAGGGAGCAACCATATGTCAACACCCATACAATGCATTGAAAACAAGCAGGCAGACGATGGGGGGGGGGGGGGGGGGGGGGGGGCGCTGCATCCGTGTTTTGCAAAAATAGACTTAAAGCACAAACTATTGCATCATATCTGCATATCCATCATATCTGCTGCATCCATGTTTGCGATAATAGACTTAAAGCACAAACTACTGCATCATATCAGCATATCTGCATATCCAGATATGCAGATATGAGGGTGCAAGGCATTGTGAGTATGACTAGATCTGGGATTGGGATCCTAGAAACCGGAAGCGCGGAAAGGGGGCCAAACACTCGGAGTGGGACGGGGATGCCTATGGACACACTCTGCATCACCCAAGGTAAACACTGCTCTGGGAGCCATCTGGCCTGGGAGAAGGACACAGGGAAGAGAGGGAGGAGTGTGTGTGTGTGTGTGTGTGTGTGTGTGTGTGTGTGTGTGTGTGTGTGTGTGTGTGTGTGTGTGTGTGTGTGTGTGTGTGTGCGGGGGGCGCTGTAACAAGCACAAGCATATGGAAACACAGATTTTTCCTCTCCCCGCAGCGTTGCAGGGCCGGGCGAATGTCAGCACGCGCTGCGTCCACGCTTGACTGTGCCGCGCCGCGCACCCACCACCTGGCCCTCCTCGCTCAGCCACCCAATATGGGCTGCATCGACACTGTGGAGCTTGTCCCAGGGGGCCCGAAAAAACATTGTGTGCCCCCCTACACACAGACAAACACAAACACTTTGATATACAAAATGGATAATAATAATAAAATAATAAAAATTACACAAATTCTGTACTTTTGACGTGTTCCCCAGTGGAGCTGAGAGTCGGTTGGTGTGGCAGCGCATGGTGCATGATGTCCTCATGCTCATTTGCAGTGCAGCACAGTGAGGAGAGCCGAGGCCAGCTCCCCTCATGCAGCACAGCGCATGCAGTCAAGAGGAAGGCCAAGGATGTCTTAATAATTTGTTAATTTGTTGTGACTGCGGGGCATGAAAAGCCTGTTTCCTTGCCATCTGAGGCCAAGAGACTCGGAGCGCCACACACATGCACCGGGGCGCGCACGGACCCCCGCGCATGCACGCGCGCACACGCAACGCTGCACAGCGCGCCCGCTGCCCACTAACTGGCCTACTTCTGTGTGCGGTGGTGGGGATAAAGACAGATTCACCCTTGATTACCTCTGTGAAAGCACCACCAGGGGACAAGCTTCTTAGTGACTGACAAATAGGCCCTGCTGACAGCCGACCCTCTGGTACAACAACTAGGACCGAGTCATGTGAGGAATTCATTAGCGCGTTAATCAACGGCAATTTTTCCAGATCCATATATACGTCATGCACAAAGCTTTTTCATTAAAAAGCTAATCTTTGTTAATGCGTGTTATCATAGTGAAATATATAATCGTGTGACATTTGACAAGGCCGAAGTGTCCTTGAGTAAGCCACCTAAACCCGTTCACTGCTTCCTAGATGCTGGTTGTCGTCTTGCATGGTTAACAAAGTGCGAATGACGGGCATCTATAGCACTTTTTAGTATATATTATTCCATTTAATGACACTAAAATATACAATATCAAGTTGCAGGACCCTATACTAAACCAAATAATATATTTTAAATATCATATAGCCATAAGGAACATTATATCAGGATGGTTAATTCCAATACAAGATTTTTAGAAGACAATAATAATTTTAAAAAAACATAACTTGTCTTAGCTGACCCCTCCCTGTTACCTTTTTTTTTGCATACCTACAAAATGTAAAATTAAAAACATATTCAAGGAGAGAAATATCTGAAGAGGATGGGTGCAAGGAAAAAGTAAAGACACTCTTGTGAATGAGGAAAGAAATCTGTATAAAAAATGATCTTATTACCTTGAAAAGAAAACATTTAAACTACTTAATGTTTTCAATAAATAATATTTGGTAGAATCACCATGGCTTGGTACAAAACAAAAAAAAGATTTCATTATGCATTTATGAATTTTTGTAGAAGAACATTAAGACTTCAGGTCTATGTGTACTGCGGGATCGATGAGATGCTCAAAACAACCTTCAAAAAAGCTCTGTTGTATTAAACTAGGACATACGGCGCTATTATAATTTAGACCCTCTAAGAAGAAGAAAGGAACGCGGGAATGATGAGAGCCTTTACCAGTAACCAGGTAGGAAAATTGGCAGAAGACCAACAAACCTCCGACGCCTATTCAGTCCCAATGCTTTAATTTGCTCTACAAAAACAGCCCAGCTGTGTTACACGCTGAAGCCTGGCTCCCAGAGGGCAATTCACTTTCTACTGGGACCCTGGTACTTGAGCTGAAGGCCTTGATGGTTACAGAGCATAGTAAATAGGTTTTCTTTCTTCGCTAAGCTGTTGTTGTGGCAAACTATTATGGATTCAGAAAAATTCCCTGCTGTGGCTTTATGCTTGGGGAAAAAAAGGAGCGCAGATAGGGGAAGAAGAAAAAAACCGAGAGCACAACAACAGCCTAGAACTCAAACCTGGCCTTCAGCATGAAATGCAATTTCACAAGCGCCTTAACGGCGATGGTCCATTTTGCTACGACAATGGTCAGCCGCGTCTTCACCCAGTTCGCCTGGCCGGTAAGGTATAATCAAAAAGCAGAAAAGGTGACAGGTAATTTTAAGTGGTAAAGCTTTTTGCCTTGCTCATATACACTTCACATACATACATACATACATACATACATACATACATATGTGCGTATGCCTATGCCTCTGTGTGTGCATGTGTGTGTGCGTGTGCGCGTGTGTATGCATGTGCATGTGTGTCGCGCGTGCGTGTCAGCCTACTCCAGCTGTTACGTCTCCAGTCTCTCTCTACTTGTTGAGGAACCGGAGCTCCCACAAGTGCAGCACACAGGCCCAGGGGTGGTGAGCAGCAGAGCCACACTGCAGCGCAAAAATAACTGCGACTGCGAGATGGACGGCGAGGAGAGCGGGAGAAAAGGGCGAAAGCAGACGGAGATGGAAGGACAGATAGAGACGAAGAGCTACGGAGCAACGTGGCTGATCCCTGCCACAGCTGCTCTCGTTCTTCAGGGAATCCAGCCGGGAAGCGCCGCGCTCAAGCGCCTAATTCCTCTAATGTGTGCAGCCATGCGGCGAGGAAGAGAAGGGGGGGTGGGGGGGGTGGGGGGGTTCAGACCTACTAACAGCCTGGCTGTGTGACTGATAGGTGACCAGGACCTGGTCCGGCCTGGGATGTACTGTACAGCATGCCGTTTCTGTTTCCATCCGGGGACAAGACAGCAAGACACGGATGTATTTTGCAGACCAAGCACCGTTTTCAGACCTAGGGGGACATGACATGCCAGCATGGACCAGGAGGACATAGGGTGCAAGCGACAAGCAAGCAGGATAGAGCCGGGCGTGGGGGGGGTGGAGAGGCAGGGGTGGCCAACCAAAGGCATCTGTTGGCTGACTGGGTGGGATAGGGAAAAGGGGGTTCAGGTGGCCAGAATAAGGTTAAAGGCAGCAAGGCTGAAAATGAGCAGCCAAGCTACTGTCAATGTAGCTGCATATGGAGATGAAACATGCAAAAGACAAGAAATTAAATCTCACAGCCAGGCTATGCCTGTATAAATGGACTTTATTATTCCGTTTCTTTTCTCACTCATCTTGTGGTGATACTGTAAACACATTTGCTTATATTAGGCCTACAATACATGAATGGAAAGCCTGTTGTGAGTGTTGAAGCATTAGATCCAAGCATTAGAAATCTCATTTACCCACCAACAAGTCTTATTATATGGCAACGCTTGCATGTCAATGCTCAACGCTTTCAAAACAAAACACCCTTTCATTGTACAGCATACCAGAAGAGACATACAGAGCGGTGCATAACACAATAGTCCCACACAATGCACACCGGAGATGTCTCTATAAATGACTGCCAACATTAGGAGCCACAAGTGGAAAGAAAGCGGGTAACGGCTTTCACCACCAGGGGGAGTAGTATGTGAACGTCACTTACATCTTACAACTAAAATTAAAGGAGTGTGTGTGTGTGTGTGATACAGGATACCGGAAGCCAAGCAGTCAGCCCAAGTTTTGAACAGGCACTGCACTAGTGTAATTGTGAGTAGGTGAATCACTGTGGTCAATGCGATATGTTGAAAACAGCAGGGATTGAATTATGACTAAAGATCACTTTTTCTTCAGTGTACATGGTTATTATTGTAGCATATACATTGCTGTTATTTTCATAATTGTAATGAAAATTGAAAGATACCCATCCAATTGTAAATTGTAAATTATGTCAACGGTTTGACAGTCGAATTGAAATACCTAACTGGGTTTGTCTACAAAATCTATTGTGTGTGTGTGTGTGTGTGTGTGTGTGTGTGTGTGTGTGTGTGTGTGTGTGTGTGTGTGTGTGTGTGTGTGTGTGTGTGTGTGTGTGTGTGTGTGTGTGTGTGTGAAATTGCCAACAAAAAGCAAAGTACAGTACCTGATGTTGCCTTGACAGAGTGCTTTTGTAGAAAGTCCAGGGTCTGAGCCAAAGCTTTCTTATTACAGTGAGTGGAGAGCTCTTCATTGCATTCAAAACACCTGTTTAAATGACGAAGCCCCAAACAAAGCCAGAGAGGTTGTCATTAGTCAAACACAAAGGAGACTTCCAGAGATTAAACCTGCTTTAGCTACTTTTTGCACTCGTACAGAATAAAAAGTAGAAAAAGAAAATATATCAGTGGGCTGAATGAAAGGAAAATGGGTTCCAGCCAGGTTCATGAAAGGCTAGCTTGTTTGCCATTTATGTGGTGACTTCATAAATGTGCTAGATATTCACCCAGACTTCAGCCACTGGTCCTTGCAGACTTGAACACAATTTGTTTGAGGGATGCACGGAATACCAAAAAATGATAATCGAATAAAATCGGTCCAAATCTCAGCAAGTATTCAAGTATTCAGGATAGTTTCCACTTATTTACACACATTGACATCCATGTGCATTACACCCAGACTGGAGCTTGGCTGGTCATGCATTTTTGTACCTGCTTTTACTATATATATATATATATATATATATATATATATATATATATATATATATATATATGTTATATGTTATATGTTATATCCATTCATTGGGGAACTCTTGAAACGCAATGTATCCAGTTGAATTGCGTTTTAGTTAGGCTATTGTTTAAGGCGGGGTACTTTGTATTTCACGGATTGTGTAAGATATCAACCAAACGACAGCTCTATAGAGAGGAGTGCTGCTGCCCGTCTCCTGGGGATGCACCGCTAGACAGACTTGGACTCATACTCATGGCTAATCCAGAGTGTGAATATTTTTGGAATATCAAATATCTTTCTAACTTAAAAAAACACCTTCAAACTGCATAAGCTGCTTTTGAGAAGTGTGATTATTTTAATACCCCACAGTAGCGCTATGCTGCTATACCCGGGCCAGCTTCTGGACATTGGCAAACAAACCAACAATACATTACTACAAAACAGCGATGGCTTTTGAATATTTAATGATATATCCGATTTTATATTAACGATTTTCGATGACAATATTTTTGTAATCGTATATGATGTTCTTGACAAGAACTTGTTTACTCAAGTACACATTTGGACCCCTAACTCAAACATTGTTGATTTTGGTAGTGTATAAAGTTTAATATCGGTAGACGCCTTGAAAATTGTCAACATTACGTTTTTTTGTGCCATTTCATAAAAATGTCCACGAAGGTGTGTTTGTAAAGGAAAATGATGATCAGTATCGGTATCGGATAGTAGTGTATGAATATCTGCATCAGTCAAGAAATGTTGTATCATGCATCCCTAAAATCTGTCATTTTCAGATCAAGTTTCAGCCAGGCTTCTCCTTACCAGGCCTTCCAGGTGCTCAGACTGATGGTGATGCAGTGGGACTCGGAGTGGAGCGCATGGTGATGCTTGACGGCGTGCTGAGTCTCTGACTGGTTACAGCCCTGAAGGAATAATAAACAAAGGATGGAAAAAATATCCACTACAATGTGTGCTGTGCTTTAGAATTGCAAGCAAAACAAAACTGCATTCATATTCCTTTTTGTAATTGAATTCCTAGAAATAATGGACTGGATTAATTCATATGTTGCCCCAGGGCTCCCTTGAAAAAGAGATTTGATTATCTCAATGGGATATCACCTGGTAAAATAAAGGATAAATAAAAAATAAAAATAAAAATATTAATATCTGACCGATAGCCGACACACTGTTAACCGATCATTAACCGTTAAAAGACAAGACAAAACTGTACTGTTTAGAATGGATGAATATCTGTGACACATTAAAAAATTACAAATATACCAAATGTATTTTTTTTGTATAAGACATGGTTTATTTTTATATGTGCAATAGCAGCATAAACAACAGCAAAACATGAGGTTTCACACACCATAGGCTTTAGCTGCCCTGCAGCACTGTGAACTAAATAAAATAGACAATAGGCCTACACAAAACATATATAACTTAAATAGATGTTCAAGTAAATAGCAAATAGTAGCCACATTTTCTAATGAACAACACACTGAATCCTCCAGTGCCGAGACCGCTGTATCGAACCTCTAGTCGGCATAATAGCCTAGGTCTCCCGTGTCGGAAAATATTTTATAACTTATTAAAAATAAATAGAAAACAGAAACCAGACTTTGTAATAGGCTAATTAATTATCAAAAACAGCCAACAGGTTAACAAAATGTCAACTTGCAGTCGGATTTTCAGAACTAGCAACATGTCGACCTGCTGTGGGGTTAGTGGGTGGGGTGAGTCTGGTGCGTCTGTTGACTGTGAGACCCCCAGCGGAGAATACCTGCTCAGATGGTTTGACCTTTGCACCAGTCAAGAGGTTTCTATCCACTGAGGGGGGATTATCTCTCATACTCATCTCATAGTGTCCACTAGGGCTGGGACCATATGCTTATCTCCCGATTCGATACCATCACGATACTTGGGTGCCGATTCAATATTTAATTAGATTTTTTAAGTATTGCGATTCTACACGTATTGCGATTCGATATTACGATTTATTGCGATTTTTGTTTACTTTTTTAAACACTAGACCATGGGAAAAATTTGAATCATACAGGACTTATTTTTACTCGCTTCATTTTGCTCAGGCTCAGCAAAACATAGCCTAGGCTACTGCAATTCCAATAAAAGGCATGTGTTGCCATGAGTTGTATTTAAGCAATAGATTGTATGTCAGTACAATGACAGTATTAATCAGACAAAATTATTATTATCGGTTAAGGGTTAAATGGGTCATTATTAAAATCCCTAAATCATATAGTTGTTGTTTTGGTTTGTTTTTTACCTGAAATCCACACTTGAGGCAGACTAGGATGTCATGGGAACATGCAGACTCCCCATCGATCATGGCTCTCTCCCTGAGGCAGTCAGAGCACACTGACCACAGGCTGGTGCTCACCATCTTCTTCACCGAGCTCAGGTCTACCGCCTTGCTGACATGCTGGCAGGTCAAACCTAAGGATCATGGTAATTTACAAAGGTTAGCATCTACACTCACACTGCTACATCAACACTTTGTACCTACAAGTACATTGTCCTTTGGACTTTCACCTCAAGGCAAGCCAACCTTCTTAGTAAAGAAGGTTCCCTTTAATGATGTAATTTGCAAGTGGTGCTTCAAGGTGATGAAAGGAAAATAATAATTAAGCCAAATTCAAATAGTATTTAATTAACCTCTTAAGTAAATTAAAAACATCCAAGCTTTTAATGCAAATTAGTCCTTAACGCAACAGGACGGAACATAAGTTACAATAAAAAACATGGCAGTATTATGACTGAGTATTATGGGTTTTTTTCTTCATTATGTTATGCTGACAAGGATGCTATATGGAACCAGTCAATGTCAAAACTAGAGTCACAGTATTTCTAGTGAACATCCTAAACATCCCATGCAACACTGGGTCTCCCCCATGCAACACTGGGTCTCCCC
>JAOPHQ010004660.1:0-60681 GCA_030340625.1 Merluccius polli | reverse complement strand
TTTCTTGCTCCCTCTATTGCACACACAAACACACACACATGAAGTTCTTCCACCACTTAGTAGCTTTGGCATAGTAGTCTACTGTCTTGTCAATTAAATGTCAAGAACCCCCTGGATTTCTACATCTAGGGGCCTATGTGTACTAAATAGCCCTTTGTACGAAATAGCCCTTTGTCTAGATAAGGGGTCATTGTTTTTTGGTGTTATATGACACAACTCCACTAGGGGTCAGCATTGTGCCACGTTTCATGTCTCCTGGATACATGACCTTCCACCATAGTCCGCTCTTCGTTCAAATACGCATTTGAGTACATTTTAATCATATTGACAGAAATAAGTGAGTCCCGCACAAGTCACTATAAAACAACAGCCCTACTAATATAATTGTTTCAATCTTTTCATGAATCATGAAATGATGGCCCATGTGCAAGCATACCATCAACAGACTGCAGTCTGGACTACAGACCTCGCAAAGTCCGACCCGCGCCATGAATAGCCATGCAGTCATAGGCCTATTGCAAATTATGAACCGTCATTTTATGACATGGGGGCAATAAGCCATCTCCCCATCAGGCTGTATTTGTGTGGCGGCTGTGGCCCAACATGGTTAACCCCTTGGCCGCTATGAAGTTGATAAAGTCATTCATCAGGAATACGTGTGCATTTGACAAAGTCCTGAATCCGAATGAGGAACTGCGTGTTCAGCTGTGTATTTAGACGTGAAATCCACTTTGGACCAAGTCTATTAAGTATGACATTAGAGGTGCACTGACTACTAGGGTGTCTGATATGAGTGGCAATGGCTGATTAAACCCCCTGAAGAGCTGAGCTGAAAAATGTAGGCTACTTTCAGGACTGTCTCGCATCTTTATGCTCTGTTTTCAAATCAAAACCCATTTTGGGGCCAGGCATGGAAATGCATTGAATTGTACAGCACGAAGACACCTGTAAAAGACATCCCCACACCTCAAACCCATCTAATGCCATCCCACCCCGAGCAGCCATACCATGTGTGAGGTGTGAATTTGTATGATTTTCCAGTCGGAAACCGTTTTTTCCCCCCAATTTTTTAAAGGTGGACTGGAAAGTCCACCTTAAATAGGCAAACCAACTTCAACGTCGTACCTTAATGGGGGGTGGGTGAGTGTGTATGTATATGTGTACGTATATGTAGATGTATATATGTATTTTCGATCAACAAAAAAGAATCGCCTGATTTGGCGATATTATCGGTCGCCAGGCGCGCGCGCGCGCGCGCGCACCGGTAGAGATGGGAGGGCCACGCGCCGGAGCCTCCAGCGCCGCTGTGACGTCGGCACCAGTTGGGCTGCGCGTGGTGTCAGCCCTCTCTCTCCCATTCTCCCAGTCTGGCCGCAGCAGCAGCAGCAGCAGCAGCAGCAGGCAGAGAGGGGAGGAGAGACACCACCACCATCATCATCAGTCAGTCAGTCAGTCAGTCAGTCGCACGTCTCCTAATTCCTGCATGCATGGCCGTACGAGGATAAGCGACATCAAAAAAAGGGGGGTGGGGGGGGGGAGAGAGAGAGAGAGAGACCAACATCGTTTCTCATCCGCCGGACCGGCCACCGAGGAGGAGGAGGACGGGTTAGCTCGATGCTCGTCCAGCCCCGCCGCCGCCGCTGCTGCTAGCCTTTGTGGCGGGCTGTCCATGCTGCATCCGAGGAGCCCCTAGCAGCAAGCAACCACCCCCCCCCCCCCCCCTCACCCCCCCCCCTCCCCCCCAGCCTCGCAGATCAACACACACACACACACCGCGATTAGCCGCGTTTACAGGAGGGACCACCATCATCATCACCATCATCACCACCATCATCATCAGTAACCTTCTGGAGGCCATTGATGTGTAACACCGTTGTCCATTAAGAAGAAGAAGAAGAAGAAGACTTGAGGGGCTAAAAAGATGCTGCGCACCGCGGCCAACATGTTGGCCGCCGGATTGCTATTGGCGGTGGGCTTCCTGGACAGCCTGGAGGTGATCGTCCCTACGAGGGCCATTGATGGTGAGTCGATGGCCAAAGTCGTGTTTGTTTGTTTGTTTGTTTGTTGGTTTGTTGTTGTTTTTGGGTCGGGTTGATGGCGGCGGCGGGCCTCGACCCGCAAGTTGCTCTCATCAGGAGAGCACGTTAACCTTGGCGAGTGACTTGTGATGGTGTGTGTGTGTGTGTGGGGGGGGTGACAAGTCAACAATTAGTGGCAACCTGTTTTCCAGGACACATGTGAACGTTACAGTGTCAACCACTCCCCCCCCCCCCCCCCCCCCCATCCTTTTTTGTATATATAGCCTGTCATAATGCCGAACTCGGTGTTGTCTCCGGGACCCGTGCCAGACCCACCCCCCCCCCCTCGGTCCAGACCCCCCCCCCCCCCCCCCCCCCCAGGTCCTGCCGTAGCCTACTAATTAAACGGTGTGAATCAGCACTTTGATTGGGCCTGCGATCACCGCCGCCGCCGCCGCGCAGGGATGTGAACGCAACACCGAGACAGCTGACTGTCATTGGTCTTTTTGAAGTGTACGGTTTTTTAATGAATGACACACACACACACACACACACACACACACACACACACACACACACATACACATATCCCAGTTTTGCAATAAAACATCAACATGCACGTTCTGATCTGAACTTTCTGCAGGCCAATGTGATCAGAGCACCATGTTTTCTCTGTGTGATATAGACATAAAAAGGTCCCCCCCCCCCCCCCCCCCAGACCCCCCCCCCCACCACCCCTACCCCCCCTCCCTGCAACCCATCCTGGACTCGTAAAGTAACACCCACTCTGTCATAAAGTCTGAACTTCTGGAAACGATTAAGCTTGAAAGCCATGTAGCTGTGCACCTCTGCCCGGCGTGTATAGGAGGGGACCGGCGGTGGAGGCGCACACTGCTTCACTGTTAGGCCTACTGTTGAAAATGTAAAGCCTTGCGTGCATTCACAACAGGAACAAGTCATTCAGCCCCGCTGTGGTTGTTTCCCACTGCGGTCGCTGAGTGACATGTTGGAAAATGCATATTTCAAAAGACAATGGCTGATTTCATGTCCTTTTTTTTGGTTGTTGTTGTTGTTACTGTATACGAGGGCAAAGATCCCAGGCCACCAACAGACCCTGACTTTAATTGGCACTAAACTGCTAGACCTCCGCTAACAGTCTCAAATTGTTCCCAGCGCCGGTAATTGGGGTCACTTTGGATGAAAAGGGTTTTGATGAAAGAATTAGCATCAGTCCAACCCATGGAAGAAATGTCACTATAAAAGAAATTGGTAATCCTCACCAACAAAACATTTTCCTCCCTGTAGGCCTCAGAGGTCGGGAGGGATTACTGTGTTGTACTGTTCTAGTGTTGGGTCCTATATGAAGCAGTCCGTAAACGGTATGCTGTCGTATCGCATACTCTATATACTTCTTATATCTTGCTATTTTGCTTTGAGAGAAAGAAAACAAACAAACAAGATATGGTCCTTTTTTTAGTTTTCCCCTCTTTCCATCTGTTGTCTTGTTTAACGTCTAAAAATGGTTGATTTAAGACTCGAGTGTTGCAATGGTGGCTCATACGTCACACACTGTTGGGCTTCTTCGCCTTATGGAGATAACATTTGGTGGCGGTCTTGCAGCCACCGGGGCATTTGGTTTGCTAACTTATCATCAGGGTGGAATTGTCATCATGGCCGCTTTGTTGACATTCAAGCAAGCAGAAGGGAGATCGGTCGGTCCTCGCTGGAAGGTCAGGACCAGGGGCAAGACCGTCGTGATGCAGCGAGAGTATCCAAGTCATGCAAAACATGTTTTTCAAAACAACCATTGTTGGTTTTCTCCCAGCAATGTATACCGTCTGTATTATTTGTTTAATGTCCCTTCAGCATAATTTGACCTCCATATCATTACATGATGAATGCTTTTCGATGCAGAGCACAGAACACAGGAGACTGCAGTGCTCTTAAGTGCATCTAATGCACCAGTACTCCCTGAAGTACAGTTTCATTATTGTAATATTACCAAGAGAGCCTTCAAAATGAACCCTCATTTTCACTCTTCCAACACGTGTGTGTGTGTGTGTGTGTGTGTCTGTGTCAAGGTGGCGACAATCTGTCGTGAGCATGTCATAAAAAAACATCATGCATACACAGTCCTATTATCTCCTGGAATCACACAAACAAACTGGGGTACGTTCCCTGTGATGTTTTTAGGAAATGCTCACTGACAGGTTTGTCATTGCTAGGTGCAGACATTTTCTTCTTCAGGATGATCTTGCTAACACATTTTGTGCAGTCGAGCTACGTGGCCCACTGTGGGGATTTTGCTAAAAGGGTTGATATGTATTATGGAGATCAAGCACTGCCTGCGAGTCATGCCTGTGAGCTGCCATACCGATGGACTTTAATGACCTGAGTCTGAGGATTTTTTGTTGTTTTGTATCATCCTTTGTTAAGGACGGCAGTATAAAAGATACAGCAAAAATGTCACGTTTTTGTGTATTTCATTTTTCTGATCCTACATTTCATGTGTTTTGCGGCACGTGGGACATGTTGATAGCGCCGTAGCATATTGGTAGTTATTTCTTGCACGTATTGTCTTTTTTTCCTGGTTGTGCCTCTGTTACGTATTCAAACAGTGATGAGCTTCCTTGTAGGTTCTCGTTTAAGACAAATGTCTTCTTGGATTTTTGTGTCACGCTGTCTCAAGCTGCAGGCTGCCGGTTTTATTCGTCGTTTAGACGGACCGCTGGCATTTAAATAAACAACATGCTAGGCCATTTTACACTGGTGGATTGGGTCACCCCTAAATGTGCTGTTCTCACAGCAGTTGGCGCTTTGCCTCTGCATGTTTCTATCTAGTATCAGTCCATGAATGTAATGTCAGTTGCGTTAAATAATAAAAAGTGTTAATTGGTCTATGCGTGTGCCAATAATAGGGATTTGTACTATGATTAATGAACCAATTAAAGCTCAATAGGTGTGTATTTTTATTTCAGGTCGGCGAAATGACAGCAACACTATTTTCTACTAGTAGTGCCAGTGTCAACCCAAAGAATGGTGAAATATTAGGGTCATTCTGGAGAACAGTATTGGGGCATTAGCTTCACACTGAACCTTGCATCCCACACAGGTCTTGTGAAATGCTACGACGGGATTTCACATAATCCCCTTTGAATACCGTCGCCTCAGTCAGATTTAGCTGTCATTCACCCATTAAGTTAAGGTACAGTATGTTCCTGCTCCTGCCATGGAGATGTAGCTGGGATCTGACAGATTCTGGTTGAACCTGAGTGGTTTTTCTGGTTCGTCACTTTGTCGTCTACTCTGCCGTGTGGTTTTAAATCCCCCCCCCCCCCACTGGGAGCAGTCCTTGTTCTGGTACAGAGTGCTTGACTACTGCTGTGGGGTTCAAGCACGGTGCGATCTGTCAGACCGCCATGAAGTGGCTTCTTAATGAAGTTACCGTTTGATTTCCTTCAGTCACGGTTCTTTACTTGATGCACCATAAAGGTGTGTGAGACACACTTGCACTGGGATCTGAGGTGCTGTTGAGTAACAGGGTTTTTTTTTTTGGGGGGGGGGGGGGGGGGGGGGGGCGGGGTAGAGACAGAGGGATATTGGGTTGTTCAGCATCATTTCACCCAGTTGTGACATAAGCAGATTTCTTAAATATTCCCTGGCACATGGTGCAAAATAACTCATTTATTATTTTAGTTATATTATAGCTGTGGTGGAAAGCTTGTGTGTGTGTTTTTTTTCATTTTTAAACATGGCCTTCAACCTCCGCCACAAAGGCACGGTAGCCTCCCCGAATTTGACCCCACCCACCCCCAAGCGGGCCCCGTTTTCCACATGACAAATTGAGAAAAGAAATTCCCCCTTCACTCCTTTATCTTCTCCCTGTCTCGTAGATCTCGTAGTAAATCTGCTAGTTCTTGGTGGTCTGGTGAATGGATTTAGGTTGCGGGCCCCCGGTGAAGGCGGTCCAGCTGTATTGGTGGTTACAGCGGGAGTCCTCTGCCCTCTGGCCCTCCGCTCCTCAACCGAGCACCAGGCCCCGCTTCAACACACCATGTAGGAACATCACCGCTCGCTGACTCATGCTTTCATATCACCGTTTGTTTGTTTGCCATGTCAGGGCTGGGATTGTTTTTCCGAAAGGAAACTTCGGAGAATGTGTGTGAGGTTTATACCTCTGGTAACTCTCTATCTCGCGGTGATTTTTCTGGTGGTGAAGATGATTTTCTTTTTTGTTTTTCCTCTCGGGTTTTATTGATGCGGCGCAGCTTTCACAATGTCTCTGAAAGGAAGAGGCAGCCCCCCCCATGTTAGTTTCTTCACTCACTTCAAGCTCATATTCTGTGAGAATATTTTGGAGGCTTATTTTTATGCTTATTCGTAATGTGTCATCGTTTTATGTCATGATGGTATAATGCGCATGGAGGGTATTATAAATATATGTTTGCGGTTTTGTTCAACGCCGAGCATTGGTAGGAAGTGTCAAGTAGCCTCATCATGGCCAAGGAGAAGTTAGAGATTAGCGTTATCACTATTCCAAACTTTTGTCTGTACCCTCAACTAAAAGCTTTATTTACAAACATTACAAATACTTTATCATATAGTTTAAGGCTTTATCAGTCCTAGCTCAAGTGAAGTGTAGTGGAGGAGAAGTGGGGATCCATTGTCCACTTACCTTAGGGTGACCAGACGTCCCCGTTTTTGGCGACCTGTCCCCGGCTGGAGCTGTCCCTGGAAATGTCCCCGTTGACTCTCATATCTATCTGATAGGCTGAGATGTGAACTCGCTACGCGGGGGGTCCATCTATTGTCTTTATACCATGAGCAGGCATGACTGATCATAAAAAATGATTGGCTATCAACGATTCCTTATTCGAGGAACCGGTTTTGGCTTGTTTTTGGCTGGTTTATCAAAGCTCAAAACGCATCATAGTAAACCTTTGGGCATGTACTGCCCAATATGTTACCACAGTACTACAGCTACCATGATAAGAAAAGGCAAAATGTAAATAAGTCCCATTTCAGACGCAATACATCAGGTATTTGGTCGTTGTTGTGTCTGTTTTTCATTTCAGAAATGTGTTCACCTTACCTTGAAACGCTGAGTGTGTGATAATACGTAGTGCGTGCTATCTCTCATAGACTAAACAGATCCTTTATATCCCAACAGACGCCACAGTTGGTTTAGCTGTTTTGAAACTCTTCACTGGTCTCTCTTCGCTCGGCGTACACACCTGGCGTGTGCTGTGATCTGCTAGCTTGCATTGTTCACAGCGTTTTAAATCCTGCTTGTACTTTTCCGTTCTGTTATGGACGTGGATTAGGGGAGGTTGTGTACATATTCTTTCAGCGTGCGTTCCTTGTTGTTATATGCAAGACTTACCAGCATGTGACACTGGTCTCTTAAAAGCTAAATCCAGATGGATACCATCTATTAATAGCAGATGAAAGTGTTTATTTCCATTTTAATGAAGCAGTTAGTTACTGGTTACATTCGCTGTAGAGTTCAGACAGGATAATCTCTTCAGATCCGAGGGGAAGTGAATCCACCCTGTGAAGCTCAGTTTATGGAAGCGTATTTAATAAATCATACTAAAGGAAAGCATTTGTCCTCATGCTAAGGCATGTGAATGTTTGTCTTTTTTATTTTGGAAAATGTTTACTTATAGGAGACTTCACTAGACTTAACTAAGACTAGACATGTCCTTGGTTGTATATAACGGTACAATAATTGATGCTATCAACATTATAGTAAACATCAATTATATTGATAATAGTCACAAGGCACACATATTTTGAGAGCTATTGTGTTGCCATGTTGGTAACCGAGCTGAAACTGAAGCTTTAGTCATGTACTCATAGCATTATATTGTAATTGACCAAGTATTGTAATGTGCACACAATTACACCCCCCCCCCCCCCCCCGCCAAAGCTTTTCTTCTAGTTTACTGATCATGTGCATTGCTGCATTCCCTCCCCAACCTCAACCAACCCAAGATCTGCGGGCCAAATTATAGGTTGCCTTTATTTTCACAGCCATTGTTGACGGGAGCCTGAGCCTCCGTCTGCCCGACACCCCTCATGGTTGAGTGGTAGGAGACGAGGCTGCAGTCCTGGTGTCTGCCACAGCTTATTTATAGCCCAGCTGTGGTGCGTGCTAGAGGAACTGGGCCTGGTGGCTGGGGGGGGGGGCAAGTCCCGGGCCTGGCTTGATGAGAGGCCCAGGCAAGAGCTTCTCCACTGGGACCGGCTCACAGGCCTGGCGAGGGGAGCAGGGCTCGGACGTGCCTTTATAACCCAGACCCAAATAGCAATGACCCAAATCACTTTCCGCGCGGCGGCAGCGCCCGCCCCTGGGTAAACACGGCAGGCGTCTCATGGATGGCATGTGTGACATTCCCCCGTCGCATCTCAGAAGTTCTCCCCGCGCCCCGCCTGATCTCACATCCCGTCTCCAGGGCCTCTCTCTCCCGCTGGCGGGAGAGGTGATGCAATGAGAATCCACCGACCTTTGTTTTGGTTGCTTTCTGACATCTTCATCCACAACCAAACACCACAATATGTGTCTTTCGTTTACTTTTCAGTCATTCGGCGGACACGTTTATCCAAAGTGACTTTAGGCACATTTAGATAAATGTCATTAAGGTGCAGTTCAGGGGTTGGGCATCTGGCTCAAGGATGCTGACCGATGCTGACAGGAATCCAACACCCCCCATAGAGCAGTAGACTATCGTGTGTATACTATATGATTATACCTGATATGAGAGAGCCTTAGAAACTACAGCTTGAGTTTGAGTGCCCGCAGACGGACGCACTCGAGCGTCTCTAGAAATCTTCCATCCATGAAGTGCAGTCACCGTCTCTAACCTTGTCTGTTCTTCTGCCCTTTCGACTTGCCCTGCCTCTCCTCCTGTGGTACAGTAACCCACATCAGGAGGATGCTGCCTGCCTCATCAGCCAACTAAACTCTTAAAACATTTTTGTCTGGATTTCCATAAGCAAGGTATTCGGCGAGAATCGAACCGTGTTCCCCTACTAGCTCCACGGCACATAGGCAGCCATTACTGCAGGCCGGCTTTGTTGCCGTTTAATACATTAACGTGGATGCAGTCATGTCTGAATATGTACACACACACACACACACACACACACACACACACACACACACACACACACAAATGTATGACTAATGTTAAATGAATTATTCAAAACATAATGAAAAAACCTCCTTTTCTTTCTTCCTCTCTTCCCATCTCTTCCCTCCTTCACTTCCCAAGTGAAGGATTTTCGAGGTTAAATTCTTGGCGGCGGCGCAACTAGGTTAAACACTCCTAGAAGATTACTTTAGCTCAAATGAGTTGGAGTGGACATGAGTGTTGAATTTACTTCTGGACGCATTTCTAACCTTCCTGTCCTCAATCATCCTACCCATTTTATCCTCCCCATGCCATCTGTTAAGCGGCTTGTGGAGCGGAGCAAATAAGCCAGCATCACCTATTTCCTTCACAGCCTTGCCTGACCAAATCCGGTGCTATTATAATGGTGTCTCCCATCTTCCATCGCAGTAGGGCTCGGGTAGAAATTTACATTTTTATAGCTTCTATTTCATGCCTGTTTGGGATGACCAGTCCACTAAATGCCATGGACTGCTATTTACGTCCTTCTCCATGCAATATCACTTAGCAGCACGCAAGCAGAGCTCTGGACGTCAGGTGGTCAAGTACATTTGCCTTTTGGCAAAAGCACATTCAACGGAAATGTGCCATTAAATGGCACCATCGTTAAAACTCATTTCATTTCAACACGTTTTGAAAATAGATCAAGTGAAATATGAAATCTCTCGTGTGGCTTGTCCACATATAGATTCATTTACAACATAAGTAGAACATCTGTGCCTCTTTCCAGTGCGCACCAAGCTCAAAATCATAGAAAGAATTGAGGGGAGGTGTACTATTTACCATGTATTATTTTTGCAGATGCTTTTATCCAAAGTGACTGACCAATTCAGATACAGGTCAGAGGTTAATAATAAATAATGTAAACCCTTGTAGAGGCAATAAAGGCCATATCCAACGGAAGTCAGATGGCATTTTGTGAGGTGTTTAAAACCTGAGGTTGGGGTGGGAGATTGGTTTTCAGAAAGTCGGAGGGTTTGTCGCGGTGGCTAGGGTAGAGCTTTGCCTTGATATTTGAATCTGCCAAAAACCCAAGTTAGCTAAATTTATCACTGTGCTATGAGTTACAGCTGAGAATAGAGCAATGTAATTGGACGAAATACTTGTCAGTTTAACGCCAGTGCAGGCATGTGTCATAACTACGTAATACAGCCGTTTACCAGAAGATAACACAAATACATTTTGTGCGTTTAAAATTAAAATTACATTGAATAATTTTTTTTTTTTTTGTGCTTTATTGAAGTAATTCAACTATAGGTAATAACCCAATTTGGACCTAAGAGAGCTAATTTCTCTTATCTTGCTCAAGGATCCCTACTAGGCTACGGTTTTGGGGATCAAATGCCCCTGGTGTAGAGGAAGTCTGATATTTAGTTTGTAATGTAAGTGAAACTATACCATGACAAGCTAAACAAAGTGGAGATCATTTTTTGTCGTTCATTTTTAAGATTTCCATCATACAACATTTTTCTTCATCTTGTTCAACGGATACCTTTTTTTTTTTTCAAACAGTGTTTCCTTGGGCCAATCAAAAGTGATTTGTCATATACACATGATCTCTTTGGCCTCGCAGCCACTTGCGCAAACAGAACGGTTTTTAACTAAACTAATTATAACGCACAGCCATTTCATCCAATGCTTTTGTAAGACTTGATAGCTTTGTGTTTGCACACTTTCTTGGCACCTTTTGTAAAAACATTAACCCAAAAAGTTTTGCACGCAGTCAGCACTCTTTTCCGCTGGATAATCTAGACCCTAGCCACATTTACACTCAGCCGATCCACATCAGGACTTGCAGGAATTTCAGCCTCAAGATTCTGGGTTAGCCCAATGTTTGCTCTGACATGACTATTTATATTATATTTCATAACCAAAGCGCCATTATCATGAATAGTCATATTCTACTACTTCTATTTAGTACACCCCCCCTATAAAAAAAAAGGTTAATCAAACATAGTTTTGTGCCTTTTATATTGATTAATCGTAACATAAAGCTATAGAAATAAAGTTATAATGAAAGTTATGTGGCATGGGCTGTGGTATATTCTTGACTGTGCTAACCCTATACACCATGTCTACATCCTTCCTGTCCCAAAGGTCTCCAGTTGTGTGGGTGTTCGTGGGTGTTCGTGTGCGTGCGTGCGGTTGTTTTGTCAATGTATGAGTTTATATACTGTTTGGGTCGCGAGGGAATTTGTGGTGGCGTTGGTTTGAATACTTTACCCCTTTTGGACATGAATCTTTTCTTTTCTTTTTTTCTCTCTCTCTCTCTCTGGAAGGATGGATGGAGACGGTAAATTTAAGTTTTGGTGGGTGTGGGTTACAGGGTCCAGAACAAGATGTCCTTTGATAGCCTGTGGGACTCTGTTGCATCACCAGCAGTGGTCTGAGGTAGCACTGACCTGGACGGTGAGGTGCTGAGGGCCAGGGTGTCCAGGCCCTGTGTTGGTTTCTTTTGCTTCTGCAAACCCCTTCTTAATATTCCCGCCGCCAGGCTCTGACTGTAGACTCTAATTAGGGCTGGTGAGGTCCATGCTTGGCTCTGAACGCCACTGACCCCAGGAATAAGGGTCAACCATAACACAAGTCTTATTTTTCTTTTTGTGTCTTCGCTCTCTTGTGCACAATGGGTTTTCTTTCAACATAAACTTACTGTTCTGTGGTGTTTTTGCTTTTTTTTGCGGCAGCCCCGAAGACCTGCAGCCCCAAGCAGTTTGTTTGCAAAGACCAGGTCACCTGCATCTCCAAAGGGTGGCGCTGCGACGGGGAGAAGGACTGTCCAGATGGCTCAGACGAAGAGCACGATGTTTGTGAGTCTCTCAGACACACACACACACAGATACACACCCAACACAGCCAACACACCCAACACACGACAACACACACCAGAACCAATACTGTCTATTAGAAAACACATTTGGGAACATTTAACGTATGCGTTTGTGTACGTGTACAGTTACGGTCTAGAAAACACATGTTTGAACATTTAAAGTATGGGTTTGTGTTTTGCGTGTGTGTGTGTGTGTGTGTGTGTAATGCACAACATGTTTGCCTCGGACCACCACGGCTATTATTTCTGTTGCGAGTTCTCCCCCCCCCCCCCCCCCTGTATGGTTGCTTGGCACAATCTCGCTGCCCCTTACTTGTGTGGCACGGTGAACTTTGGCTGACATTCAAGCATCCCGGGATAGATAACGGTCGCATGGCTGCAGCCGCGGAGCATGGAGAATACCCGTCCGCCACGAGCGTGTCAGCGATTACGTCGTCGACAAAGAGATACCCCGGACGACATGTCCTCAGTTTTTTGTATACCCCCTTTTTTTTGGTTATTCATTCATAGGAGATGTTTTTCGATTGTGGCTTATATCGAGTAGATGATGATAATAATAATAATAATAATAATAATAATAATAATAATAATAATAATAATAATACAGTATGTGCGTTACATTTTCAACAAGACAATGGATATAGTTGCTTATGTTTGTTGTTGATGTATGATAGTCTTGCTTTCATATCTCTTCCATCTTTATAAAGTTTGTGAAAAGATGGAGAACAATCACTTCACTTACAATAATTTCGACATGGCTGGTGTTTTGGAAAAACAAAAACAACTGTTCTGAAAGTTTTATCGGCTCCCGTCACTCCTGCCCTTAAACAGTTTAGTCACAGTCAATTAGGAGACGTAAAAAGTTTGTCACCCTTCAAGAGATGCAATTTTCTTTTCCATTCACCACCGCAGAGGTAGATAATCGCATAGCCGGAGTTGTCGAGCGAGAAATCCATTTCAGGAGCGCTTGACAGACCGCCATGCTGATTAAGAGATACTTGGGCGGCTATCTTTACAGTCTCGATCGCTGCACAGTTTGCTTAGGTGCCCCCATTATTCGCCTCTGCAGACAGTGCAATTGCTCTGCTTCTTGCGCTCCTTGGTTTGAACATTTAAAGACTACGTACAATAAGTGTTCTTTGTAGATGTAGATTATATATCTCGTGTCTGTGCAGTGCTTAGACAATGTAATATCAAGATGTCTTCATGAACCAAAACACAAATAGTGTTTTCTCCAGCGAATGCTTGTATGTGGTCTTAGATATCTAGTTAAGAAAGTCTTTACACTTTGAATAACCATGGTGGGCATATGTGAGATGGAAAACTGAATTATTTTATTTTATTTTACTTTATTTAGCCTTTCTTTCTCTATGTTTTCACCTAACTGTCAACAAGCACTCTTCCATCTTTTTTAGAAAGTTGACTTTGTCCTAGTCTAGTCACAAGTTAACCAACCAGAAAATGTTGTCTCTCTTCAAAAGATACTGTTTCCTTTTTAACATTCACAAACCCTTTAAAAAAAAAACGAAAAAACAAATATAGACAGACCTTTCTTCCAAAGTCTACATGAAAGTTCAGATCCTTCCAGACTAATCCCAGGGGAAGGAATGAAAGCAGGGCTGTCCCTTTTGGTCAGCCCCTCAGACCGAAATGGCTACAAGTTTGCTGCTGCTGCTGCTGCTGAGGAGGAGTGGGGGAGGAGGATGAGGTTGGGTTTGAGTGGGGAGAATGAGTGGGAGAGAGGGAGAGAGTGACTGGGAGGGAGAGAGAGGGAGAGGGAGAGGGGGAGAGAGAGAGAGGGAGAGGGAGAGAGAGGGGGAGAGAGGGGGGAGAGGGAGAGACGGACAGACAGGGCTGTGTGGCAGAAGGGCTGGAGCTCCCGTCTAGACAAGGGAGGGGGAGAGATTGGACGACTAGTCGGTCTGGAAGTTATTAGAGCGACTTGCCCAGAGCAATGGAGAAACCTGCTGTTTTTCACAACCTGCCCCCTCTTCCATCCCTTACTCCACCGCTTCCTCCCCCTCCCACTTGCCCCAGTGTGTCTCTCTCTATCTGGGACAGAAACAACAACAGCGACAACATGGCCCGTCTCTCGTACCTCCTCCTCCTTCCTCCCTCCCTCCCTCCTCCTGCCTCCTGCCTCCTCTCCCCCGAAAAACAACAACAGTTATAGGACTTTTGCTCCGCGGGGGCTTTTCTTTCCATGACTGCAGGGTGGAGAGCTACAGTGAAGTGGGTCAGAGGGAGAGCAGGGGAGACATCAGTCCGGAGGGATCCGGGATCCTCCACAGGTTTAGCCATTTCACCCAAAAATCAGTGCGGTTAACGATCACAAGCGGCTGAGTGACGTGATTAAAGTTGCGGCTGCAGGTTGATTTAAATGCGGCCATTCAAACACTAGTCGCAGTGTGTCCGAGGACAAAGGACTTGGAGCGATATTTCACAGGCTGTATTTTTGTCCCCGTTGAGAATATAAATGGCTTCGGATTACTTGGTTGGTTTCCTGGTTACAGATTAGACGATGTGTGCTGCAGCCACCACTTCATATGAATCACGCCTCACGCTACACAAATATGTACCCTCTGGGTTCAGCCGGGGTTTGTGTCGCACTGCTAAAAAATGTTACAAAAAAAAAAGATAAGTCGAGTGTGTGGGGGCATCTCTGAGCAAGAAAAATGTAATCAAAATCCATCAATGACTTGCATATTTTTTGGTAGCAAAGTAAAACAAATTGACACACCCCCACATTTTTTTTTACAAACTATACATTCAGTGGATGTTTTATTATGCGATGAGGGAGAGATGAGAGAACAGTTTTTTATAGGTTTTGTTTTGCAGACATTTCAGGTTAAAGTTATGAGCTTGATGTGAGTACTTCATCAACGGCTTGCATATTTTTTGGTAATAAAGTAAAAAAAAAAGCTTTGCAGTGCTCTTTGTGGGCATGCCGGCCCCTGCCAGTAAAGTCAGCCACTGTCTAGGGCAGGGGTGTGTGTGTGTGTGTGTGTGTGTGTGTGTGTGTGTGCGTGTGCGTGTGTGTGTGTGTGTGCACTGTCAGACACACACGTAAATTGTATTCAGGCAAAATGAGACCAACAATATTTCTTTAGGCATAGTCTATGCAAAACGATGATTAATCGTACAACAATGACCGCCATCTTAAATCCTTCCTCCGACGTATTGGAAAGAGAAGTTTTACTGCTGTCCTAATTGAGGCTTGTAGCCTCAAGACAGGGTGTTAGCAATGCTAGCGCTACCCTGCTATCTTCTTTTATGGCGGGGCTGCAATATTCGCCCACACATTGTAAATTCAGGAAGTGTGACAGTACCCTCTGCTCGCTACTGTTCTGTACTCAAGCAGTTTCAATTAACAAAACTGCAATAAAGAGTAGATTAAATGTTTCAGTTTTTGATGGGAGGCCAGAATCAACAGTCATTATTTTGTAGGAAGTAATATGTGGGCTGTCGCTGATGTGGAATTAATGAAAGATTAAAGAGTGATCTGAAACCTCACACTTTTTTACAGATTACTACTGCTGGCCGAGTTTGTGTTCGCCAATTACACGCAACACGCTTACAGATCCTCGCCTCCCGCAACATGATTGGTCGAAACAAATATAAAGCGATAGAAAGTTAAACGCCTCCTTCACCCAAATTTGAGCTTGTCTGCCATCAGAATTTGGATATTAATGTAAATACTTTGTCTAAAAAGTCTGATTTATGAGAAGTTAAGCGTGCTTTGTGCATACTCTTGTCATCATTTCACTTATTCTCGGGAATTAAACGTATAATTTCTCCAATCAGGATGATCTTGCTGAAGATCGCATTGTGATCGCATTGTCTCTTGGCTATCGCACCAATTGCTACCATGTCCCAGACATGGCTGTGAAACAGCTGCCCGGCCAGGCCATTGAGCCAGTGGTTACGGCGCTAGGATGTGTGACAGGTACTAATCTGTCAGATCCTGCTACCGTCTCCCCTGCACCGCCCCCCTCTGCCCCATTCAAGCACTCAGTACGCAGCCTACACACAGGGCAGGTAGCCGTCAACACTTCCAGGGTGAAACCACCTTCTCTCAACATGAAAGAGTCCCTTCGCCTTGCAGCACTTTGTTCCTACAAGAACCTCCAGCAGCTGTGAGGACATCTGAACCCGTTCCCCCTCTATAACCTCTCTCTCTCTGTCTGGCTGTCTTTCTGTGTAAACATCATCCTGATTCATGCATCATCCTGGCGCCTACAGAAAAAGCACACTACATGATTCAGCCAGGTCCACACTCCAGACCTGCATATCTCTCTGGCCCCGTCCCCACCTGCTATTCACATGTGATTCCACACACGTATCTGAGATCGGATCTCACTTCCCCCGCCCTACAGTATATGCAAATAAACACGTACATCTTGAAAAAGACAATAATATAATCATATACACCATTCGGTGTCAACAAAATGCATGGCGGGAGGCAGCAATGCACTCATTCAACAAAGAAGAAGATGAAGATGAAGAAGATGAAGAAGAGATGGAGACTGGGCGCCGCTGTTGTTGTTGTCGTTGCCGCGGAGCCGCCTGTTGCTGCAGTTTAAAGGGACGCCTTTGGGCGCAAATGAGTACATATTTCCGCTTACACAGAGCACGTCAGTTGAGTAGGCGGTCCCTTACTGTGGCCAGGATCACGTTTGCGTTCACACTGCTAAGAGAATGTGGACATATGCGGCCCAGACCTCCTCCGAAGTTGGTCCAGAGGAATCAGATCTCGACGCGTGATGGTTGCGTGCACACCTGTACTTAGAGGTCTTTACTCGAGATCCGAAACCCCGTGTTAATACCAGGTGGGAACAGGGCCTGTGTCTCTGTCTCTGTCTTGCTCTTTCTTAATCTATTTCTCTCTCTCTCTCTCTGTCTCTTGCACACACACGCACACACGCACACACACACACACACACACACACGGCCAACGCATTGACGTTATATAAACAGAAGGGAACGTCCTGGTCTTAGCAGCGGAGCTGGTGGATAAATGTATCAGCGGAGCCAGAATTTGTATGCGTGGCTGAGAGTGTGTGTGTGCACACTGTTCTCTACTACTGTGTGTACTTTTGGTGTACTCACTTGTGTAATGTGGGCAAAACAATAGACCCAGAGCTAAAGCTTAAAAATACCATATTAGGATCAGGACAATGTTTCTATTGACATGCAATGTAGACGTGATTCAAAATGAGGGAATGTAAGTTATTTTCAAGCTCTTGACAGGAAGCCTAAAATATCTTTCAATATTTTTTAAAGGGTTGCAGTGTTATACTATGGAGTCTTAAAACTTGCAACAGAACAAACAGAACATTTTACAATCACTTGTGGACGTCTACAATGTTCTTGTAGACATCTTGTTTGTTGTCCACATTGTGTGTGTTGTCTTTTGTAAGTGCGTCTGCGACTATATGTAACTGAAGGCAATGATTGCAGTGTAGAAAACCCTCCAAGAGAACCAGACCTCTGGGTCAGTATGGGTCAAACACAGTCATTTGCACCGAACACTTTTGGCTCTCTATTTCGCTCATATTGTACTGATCTTGAAGGCCCCGCCCACTCCTTCCCTTTTGGTTTAAATTACAGACGGGATCGCTGCGACTCGGCCCGGATAAAACGCAGCCCGGCAGAGACTGGTGTTTATGGAGGTGTGCTATTTCAGGGGTGCCGGAGCAGATTGTTGCTCTACCGGCCCAACCATTTGTCCTGTTTGTTGATGGGAAATAGGGGAGGGGAAGGGACTGGGGGTGGGTGGGGTGAGTGGTGGGTTGGGTGGGGGGGGCGGCTAGCAAGGCTTTACCCCCTGATGCAGGACAGAGAGCCCTGCCTGTGTTCAGCCAAGAAAAGCGTGTCAGGGGTTTAAACTTGTATAAAAAAAGGCTCTTATGTAAGATCAGCAGGGGCCCCTTGGACAGGGTCAGTGGAGGGAGGGTGATTGGGGGGGGGGGGGGCTTCGAGGCCTCCTCCATGGGGGCAGGGTAAAACACAGTCCAGCACGGGTGGGGGGGGGGGGGGGGGGGGGGAAGAGAGATAGACAGAGACAGAGACAGACAGACAGACATGGGGACGCTGGTGCTTTTAGTGCAGAGTGAACTGTAACGTTGACATGATGGACATGGTTGATTGACCCACACACACACAAACACACTTCCACACCACAGACACTGAACATCTGGCTTCTCCTTTTGGTCCTATCTGAGAGGTGTGCTGGTGGGGATGGGGGGCCTTCTCTATGGACGTTAGGGTGTCCCATAATGCAACTGACTGTATCCTGTATGGAGCAGTGAGTGAAGCATTATGAAACACACATGTTGTCGTTGTTGTTGTTGTCCTCTTGCCCCATATCTTTCAAACCAATTGAAGTGAAACACTTTTATAGATCTGTTTTTATGTGTATAGTTTGTTGTGTTTTATGTCTGCCATGCATGGCCAATTTGAGCAGAAAGCCCGTAACGGCATGATGTGCTCTGTGGTTATTTATCCTGCGTGTTGCAGGAGGCGGGGAGTCGGTTAGTCACTCAGTCCACTGAGCTTGGGAGCCGGGTTTGGCCTTGCACTGCCTGTTGTTGGCCTTGCTAGTAGTTTCCCACAAATGTGTTGTGTGGATTTTGGGAGGGGGGGGGGGACCGGCTGTAGAAACAGGTGTCTAGCCTACTGCAGTAGACGTGAATTGCTAAGTCTTTAGTCCTCTACCATGGTGGTGGGGGTGTGTGTGCGTGTTTGTGCGTGCGCGTGTGTGTGGTGGTACATTCAGTATAATTCACACGGCGATGTGTTTGCCATGGGGAAGCGTGAGGAGTTTAGGTCAGTGTGTTTTCTGCTTGAAATGAATTGATAAACGGCCCATAATGATGCGCCTGGGGAGGTGGCCAGAAAAGGCCCTTTTATTACCTCTGTGCTTGAAGTGTTCAGAGGCTGTCAGAGAAGTAACAGAGTGCCGAGTTGCCCCAGCACTGTGCGCGCTCTTGCCTGCTATTTTGGCCGTCTGGGAACTTGTTGTCCGGGCATGGATGTGCTGAATGGCAACATTAAAATGCACCGCTCCCTCCGAGCAAACCCCTTGCCTTGGATACGCTCCTCTTTTTTTTTTTTTTTTCCCCCCGCAGCTAAGGAAAGTGTTTCTTTGAGTTTTAGCTGGCCACGTTATTGGTGAGTGTTGTTGGGGTCCTCTGTGTGTGCTGATGAGTTAGGGACCCACGGGCGTCATGGGAAAGGCCATCCAGCCCCGGCGATCGGTATTAGGGGCCGGAGAATCCCGATGTTATTGCAGCGTCACGCGTTGTTATTCATAGGGTACAGGTGCAGATAATATCTCTCAGAGATTTATAATTACTGGAAGTGTGTTTTTCTGTTTGTGAACAGGGGGAAGACATTGTTTTTTGGCGGCTATATCTCGGCCATTGTTTCATGTCTGCTCGAAGGCCGTGTCTGTGGAGTGTGCAAAATAAACATGAAGCAGCAGGTGGCCGTTCTCGCTGCAAGGCAAATGACCAACCCTGCTGTTCGCTTTATTAGGCCTCATTCTGGCCTGCTCAACTTCCCCTTTATGAGTTGGTCAAGTACAGGCAGTCTTTTGTTTGTTATTGGTTCATCGAGCATCGTTTTGACTCACTGTGTGCGGGGTGGATGGCGTGCAACAGTGAATGGAAAATCCCCACCGCCTCACAGGCTTTCGTTTCTGGGGGACAACACAGAACCTGGCCTGCCTTGTTATGTGTGTTCCTGATTAGGCTTTTTATTTTTTTATTTGATGCTTTTCGAAACAAGGGAGAAGACAATGCAACAACAACAAACCAAATAAAGTATTTTGTTTACGAGGCAAATTTGACTTCAAAGCATGTTTGAGAATCGACGTTCTTAAAACTTCCGTTAATAATAAGCCTCGCTCCCCGTTGCCATGTCCCAATCACCTCTTTGCCTGTCGCCCCTGTCGCCCCTATTGCCCCTATCCCCCCTATCGCCCCCTATCGCCCCTGTCGCCCCTATCGCCCCTCTCATCCCCCGATCCTTTGGAGGTCCTCTGTTCCAGAGCTTGGGCCCATGTGACGCGAGCCCCGGCCGCCACGCTGCGGCCGAGTCCGGCGGTGTCCAAGCTCTCAGGCCGATTTGTGTGATCCGAAACAATGGCCTTACTTCTCCCGTCACCCCCCACCGAACCCCCGCCCCGCATGTGACCGGGCCTTATCGGCTTATGGAATCAACTCCCACTCCTCGTGTGGCCGGTGTGTCTGACATCCACTCACAAGCTTGTTTTGATATGTGCTTTAAGGAAGAAAGGCTGTTGTTCAGAAACCCCAGCTCCTCCGGTTGGGAAATGTGTCTCTGGAAAAAACGACGTATGAAGGTCGATTACTCATAGCCTAGATCGGGTTTTTTGATTTTTTTTGGGGGGGAAACGGGGGGGCAATTACACCAATAAAGTGAAATGTGGATTTAGTCCCATTTTTTTTTAATCACTTCGTTCTCATCCACCGTCCCAAAATTGTCGTCGTCTTATTCATCGTCTGATGATTAAGTCCTGGCCCGAAGCCCGCGGAGAAGCGTCTCGCCGCGCGGGGCTACAGTTAATTAGCGCTCCGCCGCCGACCACAGGTGGGAGCCCGCTCCCGGGACGGCCGCGCTTAATAAGGGAGTGGAGGATTTGAGTTGTGGCGTTCGCGGATGCGAGCGCTGGCTCACGCACACTCGAGGAATGTGGAATAAAAGAAGTCTGTTTAATTTACATTCGCGTAGCCTTTTCCACTGTGGCGTCCCTGCCAACTGCTGCAAGCTAGCACTAGAGTGTCTGGTGGTGGGGCTCTGTCCACCTCCTGTGGACCTGCCACTTTGGCTATTTTCTTTTCTTCTTGTCTGTTTTCTGCATTTATCTCGACCTCAACTGTCTCTCTGTCTCTCTCGCAGCGCATCTGTTTTCGTTGTCACTTTTTCCTACATATTTTCCTTCCTGTTCTATGACTCCAAAATAGGTCAGGAGATATTAAAAAAGGGAAGGAGGAGATGGGAACAAGGGGAGGGGTCGAAGGCGGTGCGAAGAAGACCGTTTAATTTTCCACTTAGACGGGGGGGAAAATGGCCCCTGCAGCAGACTATCCATCACATTAATAACTTCTTCAAAGAACCGTAGCTCATACCGTGGCTAAACAAGCGAAAGATGTAGGAGGTTAAGATAACCTTGCGTGTGCGCTATGCAAAGACACTGAACAAATGCGACAGTGTCTCGTCGCTTCTCCTTCTTCTGCGAGTCTGCGGAGTACCACTTATCCTAACCCTGCTGTCGAGACAACGACCATAAGACTTGGCTATGTTTTATCCAAAAGCACATAAACACAGAAGCCCGTTTTCGTCCGGTCAACAGAATGTGTTGCCGCACCGATGTGCTGCCTTCACCCTTTTCTGATCCGAGAACATCTTTGTTAAGTCACTTTCCAGATTGCTCCAGTGTGGTGAAGGCGCCGCACATGCGCACAGCGTTTGTTGACTTCCTCTGCCACGCAGTTTAATACGCAGCGATGTTTGCCAGGTGTTTTTCCAAATATCAGTCTGGTATTTTAACTAACTAATAATAGTCCCGACCATATGCAACGCATCAAAGTTGTTTATTTTTGTTTTTCTTCACACAGTGACATTCATTACAAAGTGAATTATTGTGTGGAAATTAAATTCGACAACTTTGATGGGTGTTACTGCCTAACTCCAGCCCCCTTTGTGAGTAGACTTGGGGGGACAGAGGTGACAGTAAGTAGGGAGATTTATGCCAGTGTGTTTTGAGTAGCGGTAAACAGGCTGGGTCTTGGCCGGTGCTTCTTATATCATTTGCTGAGTCATTGCATGACTATTTGGAGCCTAAAGCCTCCTCAGAGCCACACTATCCAGAGGATAGTACTATACTGCAAAAGGGTTGATCGTCGGTACCAAAAGAAAAGTCTAGCCGAAGTGTCTACAATTAAGTTTAGCAATGACTGCTTTCTTCGAATTTCTGAGAAAATAAGCTGACATATGTTGACATACTTAATGTTGTGGTGTGTGCATGTGGTAGACTGGTGTCTGTGTGTCAAATGTAGCTCTTTAAATGCCATGGAGTGGTCCAATGACTCTCCTTGGTTATTTCAATATTATATTATATTAAAATTTATATCAGTTACACATGGATACATTTATTAAAGATTTAATCACATAAGATCACATCCTTTATTGCTTTATTGGAGAAACCGCAAAAGGATGTGATTAGATAAGACTTATCTAACCTCCGATGTGTGAAAGTACGATGCACAGATGAGCTGCAGATGAGTTGATAATGCGGGGAAGCTGTAATGTAAGATTAATGCCGTCCCCCCTAGAAGTGCAAATAGTTTCGGGGACTTGTAGTATTTGGACCATGAGCCCACCGCTCCTGACTCTTCGCTGGCAGGCGTTCAGGACCAGATGGTACTGTTGGGTGGGCAGGCTAGACAGAGAGGCCTCCTACCTCTTTATCTTTGCCCCACTGTATGACAGATGCTGATGGGAAGGCAACGTTCCCGCTTTTAAAGTACCGCACACCAAACGCTCGGCATCGAGTACAGTGGAAAGCAGACTGGACGGCAATGGAGGCCGTGTGTGTGTGCTGCTGGCTCAGTCTGCCAGTGCTGCTGATACGATCTGTGCGTGATGGGTTATTTATGATGGGATGCCTCCTTGCTGTTGTTTGTCATTGAAACTCCGAAACCTTTGCCTAAATGATTATTTTCAGAGCAGAGGTCGAAACTAGTGTTGCACCGATACCGATACTAGTATCGGGAGGGGCCCCGATACCGCGCTAAAATGCTGGCATCGGTATCGGCGAGTACGAACAAATAATGCGCCGATTCCATTTACATATACTAATATGAAACTTGGAACGCAGCGCTTTGCGTCTTTCTCTCCCTTCACTCACTGCTGCGTGTGATCACACGTGTTCAGTGCATGCCGTGCCAAGCAGCTATCCTATTGGCCCACTCCGGCCGCCCGGCCGCGCATGTTGACGGACCGACAAGCGACGACGACAATGTACCAAAAAAAAGAAAGAAAAAAAAGCACCGGAGACGCGGAGGGCGCGCGGTTCAGCCGCGCGGTTCAGCCGCGCGGCGCACAGAAAAGTTGCTCCGCCTGCGGACGCGCCGGTGCGGGGAAACTCAGTGAGCGGGTCCGCCTGCCGGTGCGACGCACCCGATCACCACCCATGCCCCCCCGCCGCTCCCCGGGGTGCCATGCGGACACAAACAAGGAGAAGAGGGGAAAAAGCAGGAGAGAGAGGGAGACGCGTCTTGCTCACAGGCGGGAGATCGCTCAAATGGACAGACAGTGACCGCATCACAGACGACGAGTTAAGCTGTAATCGGCTTCTCCCCGATTCCCCCCCCCCCCCCCCCCCCCCCCCCCCCCCCCCCCGCTACATACTACTACTATATTATCTAATTATACTAGTAATTAAGCCATGATGGCAATGATTTTACATCCAAGTGAGTATGCAGTTCTTTAGTATTAGAAGAAAAAAAGCTTGTGTATATATATATATATATATATTTTTTTTTTTCCGGCGTGGTATCGGTATGGTATCGGTATCGGCCGATACTGCACAGCCGGGTATCGGTATCGGTATCGGGGGCCAAAAAATGGTATCGGTGCAACACTAGTCGAAACATGCCGGTTCGTGCCGTGCCCGTTTTTAAACATGCTCGTTCGGAACAGGCCGATGGCTTGGCCTTCGGTATTGCTGCTTGCAGCTTTGTAAAGAACCACTCATCCAAACAATGAGCACACTGGACACTGCACTTCCTTGGGTCCTCAGCGATACACCCACTAAGTATGAAGTCGACCGGATGAACGGTTGTCCAGAAAATCAGAGGACAGACAGACAGACAAACAGGCGGCAGTGGCTCAGGAGGTAGCGCGGGTTGTGTGGAAACCGAAAGGTTGATGGTTCGAAGTGTCGAGGTGTCCCTGAGCAAGACACCTAACCCCAACTGCTCCTGACGAGTTGGCTGGCGCCTCGTATGGCTGACACCGGCGTCGGTGTGTGAATGTGTGTATGAATGGGTGAATGTGAGGCAGTAATTGTGAAGCGCCTTGAGTGGCCACAGGTCCTAAAAAGCTTTATATAAATGCAGTCCATTTACAGACATACAAAGACTCCTTCCATTTGAGTTAAATGTGTGTTTCAGGCAATACCACAAACTGAAAGTATCAGGTACCAAACAGGTAACGGTGTTCATCTTGAGAACCGTGAGCCAACCCATCGTTATTGACTGTGTGTGTGTGTGTGTGTGTGTGTGCTTCCACCTCCACCAGGTCCTCACAGCCGTGTGTCCCAGTGCCCCCCCAACGAGTACCAGTGTGGGGGGACAGAGCTATGCATCCACATGAGCAAGCTGTGCAACGGGGTCCCAGACTGCACGGACGGGTGGGACGAAGGACCACACTGCAGAGGTAACTTCATCACACACACACATACACATTCTCTCACTCACTCACTCACACACACACAGACTCACTCACTCACTCAGTCACTCACACACACACAGACACACACACAGCTAGAAAATAAACATCCTGTTGTTTAGTTTGTATTTGTTGATGCTGTATGGCTATGTATAAAAAGTGTGAGTGTGTGTGTCACATGGGAGGAGATGTGATTAAGTCTTGCTTTGCGTTGCATCCACTTCTTCCTCCCCTGGTTATCTGTTCAAATAAATACATACATCTGCTCTTGTGCGTTGGATTATTGTAAATGCCAATATGGGGCTGACATTGCTGTACCAAAGAAATCAGCTCAGCAGTTTAAAGTTTATTTTCGTCCCATCACTCACAATGGCTTAAGCATGAAAAGGAATATGTTTGCACAATGTATGTATTATAATGAAGATGTATGGCAACTAAGCATGGTTTGAAAATCTGTAAGACAACGAGAATTGTCAGTTCTATGGATTTGTGGTGTCAAAAGAGTACTCTGGAATGAAGAGGTGACGTGAAGCAACCTAATGGATCTGATGAAACTGAGGACTTTGGCGGCAGATAGCAACCCTAGAGACACCACCGGCTTTTAATCCACAGTAAAGCATCTTTAAATGTACATTTAAATGCACAACGGTTCAGAGGGGCTGCAGTATCTTGCAAACGTGCTAGCATTAGCCTTAAGCACTTTCTCTCTCTCTCTCTCTCCTGTGATCTCGGTTCTATTTCCACTGCCGGACGCCTGTCATTTCATGTCTCCCACCCTGCCCTCTAAGCCCCCCCACTGGGAGTAAAGAACGGTGGGTTTAAATATGTATTGCAGCGACATGGAAGGAGAGGGAGGATAGAGTGAAAGAGAACATCAAATTTTGATGACTTTTTTAATGTTGGCAGGGTTTCGCCTTTTTATGTGGCTTGGTCCTCTTATCTCGCAAGGGGGTCAAATGACTCAGGTGTGTGTGTGTGTGTGTTTGTGTCTATGAAGTACTTTCCAGTTGCAGTTATATTTTTGTTGTCTTTAAAACAGAGGATTTTTGGTTCATGCGTCATGCTGTGGTCAGTGCAGTTTTGTGGCCTCTGTGGATCCTGTGTATGCCGGTCTAATCTGGATTGCTCAACACTAGAGTGAGATGTGTGATGTTGGAAATGCGAGTCCTTACCTAGCACGGAGCCACAATGCAGCTATAGACAGCTTGTTCTCCTCCTGTAGCATGCCTGCACCCTGCCCTTAATTAGAGATGGGAATCGAGAACCGGTCCTCGATTCCCATCTCGATTCCCATCCCTAAATTGTCCGATCCATTAGAATCATATGCCTCCGATCTCATCGATTCCTCTTATCAATGCCGGCATGTTTTTAGGACAGCTTCAAAACAACGACTGAGTCATCATGCAGGAATTTCACGAAGATAGATGACAACATTGGTACTTGTAATGTCTGTAAAAACATTTCTGCATAGAGGAATTTTTGGCCAGCGCCAAAGGAAAATCACCAGCGCCAAAATGATGATTGAGAATAAAAATAGCAATTCAAATCCTCTCCAAAGGTGTTAAATAGCAATTGATCAAACTGTCAACTGTCTAGGGCTGGCCCGAATACATCAATTCAAGCTTTTAATAATCGCTAGGTTTTACGACTGAATATTTGAATAGTTCATTTAAAAAAAAAATCAATTCACAGTGCGTATGTTTCCCTGTCTGAAACGGAGCTGGCGGAGAACCACTACTGTAGAATCGCGTTTTTATCAATTGATGGTTTTTACCTTTTCATTTCTGAAGTGGCTCAATTCATTAAAACAAATGTGCTATTTTAATAACACAATACTACAATATCGTGTAGGATTTCTGCATGAACGTTAGTGGCTTTCAGATCCACTCATCGGTCTGATCCCGATTCTGTTACGGCAGAGTTTATATGTGAACTAAACGTTTCTGAAGACACGGCTTCCCAGTGTGAGATTAGGCCTACTTCCTATTAGCTTCCCAGTATGAGATTAGGCCTACTTCCAATTATCACAAAGCACATAGTAGAGCCCGACTGATTTGGGATTTTTAAGACCGATACCGATACAAATATTTGGTGATTTAAAAATCCGATATTCCGATATATCGGCCGATATATATATTTAAAAAATAAATTCCAGAAACGCGTAACAAAATATAAACAGATTTCCTTAACATTAGTTATATGTAGTTATTTATGAGTCCTCGCTAAAATAATAGCTCGTTTGCTCTGCCCGACTCTGGCTGGATCAGCTGGTTGTAGGGTTTGTGGCGTTAGAGTGCCCTCTGGTGGACAAACTATGCAACGGCAACACTCATAACATGGTTGAAGGGTGTTTCGTCCATTTTTTTAAATATTAATTTATCGTCCATTATAAATGCCGATACCAATAGTTTAGAAAATGCCTAATATCGGCCGATAATATCACCCCGCCGATAAATCGGTCGGGCTCTAGCACATAGGTGGTTTAAACATTGTGCAAAGTTTTGATGAAATTGTTTGACCAGAACTGAAAACACACAGGCACGATGACTCATTTTTAGTGGACCTCATTCTGGCTGTGTAGACCTACTTTTTTTCCACACAGAAAATTGATCAGGAATCAATAAGGGAATCGATAAAGAATCGTATCAATTGGTATCAATAAAATCGTATATCGATTCCCATCGCTACCCTTAATTTACCCCACCATATGGGCCTAAGTGTTTGTATTCATGCAGTGGGGAAGTGTGGTACGCTAGGATGAATTATTTGTGCTGTCTTTGTTTTTGTAATATTGACGCACAGCACAGTATTAGAATGATCGAAACAAAAGTCAAACCCGAACCCCTGAACCCCTGAGGTCCTCCCTCAGTATGGGGAGGGCCTCTTGTTCACTTGTTTAGGACACACTGGGTTTCACACTGGACAGCCAGTTGGTACTTACAGTATGTGTTGAATAATGTATACCCAAAGCCATGGACCATAGATAACGATAAAACTTTTTATATTTTTTGCACATTCCCTACTTTATCGTTCTTCTGACATTTGAGCCTCTGATGCCGTGCAGCAAGCATTTTTTTGGTCGATGTTTTATTTCTTCTGTGAGCGAGGAAGAGCCCATCCCTGCCACACGCAATTCAAACCCAGGCACCGGGGAGTTCAGTTAAGTGTGAAATTTCTGATTTAGCTTCTGGGAAAGAGTGAGTCATGTTTTGCTCCAGATGGATGGTCTTTGTTGTGACTGCTGCTGTCTACTGTGGTAGGAATAACGGCGTCTCAGAACGGCCGGGAATCTACTGTAGTTACCGAAACCCCTCCTGCCTCTCGCCCCCTGGCGAAGGGGTGATGCTATGTTGTGATTGGGAGACGTTGAGGTGACCGAAGTGTTGCGTATGGCGAATTAGCACGCGAGTGGTAATGTGTTTTGGTCTGTTTCTGAGGTTTGGCTGGATTTGACGAGGTAATAATAATATGCTGCTTGCCTGATGGATTGACGGTCCGGCAGATGGTGTGAATTTCGTTGTCTGGACAATTGTAAAATGTCATTGGCGCCGTTGATTTTGAAGAGACATAATTTGTTCTGTAACTACCTCAAAGAGTATTTACTGAATATCTCTCCGTGTTAAAGCCCCAACTTGGCCTAATGTTAACTGGCATGAAGCTTTTAAAAGGAAATGGGTTGTATGCAACACACTTGTTAACCTTGATGTTTAGACGCCTACACAAATATGTTTTGTTCTGTCGGTTAATCTGATAATACATTGTGGAGGCTTTTTTTATGCCTATAAAAAAGTGGAGAGACAGGAAAGTGGGTTGAAAGAGAGAGGGAATGACATGTAGCATATGGGGTTGCAGGTCGGAATCGAACCCGGATCACAACGAGGCATATCGCCTATGTTGTTAGCTTGTTTGTTTGTTAGCTTAGAATTGAAAAGAAAACATTTAACCATGCGGTGATACATTATGATATACTGTATATCATAATGTATCTTGTTGCCATAAAGTCATTATTACACCGCTGCTGGAAAAAAACGTAGGGGAAACACTAATATGCCTTAAATAATCTGTGCATTATGGTTGAAATGCAGCATACTGTATGCATATGCAAACAGCCCGCCTCGGTCAACTTCAATTTGACCGTCATTTAAAATCCATCCTTCACAAATTTCTCCAATTGGCAATTCTCACCATTGCTAACGTTTTTTGTTGTTGTCTTCTTCTCTCTCTCCCTCCCTCCCTCCCATTTTTCCGTTTGCAGTGTTTGCCAACTGCACTCTGTCAGCGTGTCAGGACAGCTGTGCGGTGACGCAGTCGGGGCCGGTGTGTTACTGCAAGAGCGGCTATCAGATCGACCAGTTTGGGACCAAGTGTAAAGGTGAGAAGGGGGAGGTCCTCTGGCCACTGGCCCCCATCACTGCTTCTGCGGAGCCTGAACTCCTGTGAACGGGAACGCTTTCTCAACTGAAATTATGATTTATAATAACAATGAAAGTTGTTGTTTTTTTCTCCTGTATATTTTTGTTAGATTTGATCTTTTTATTTTGTTTAGAACAGCCTGCTTGTTTTCATAATATTGTCACGTCATGAAAGACCACTTTGAAATAGAAAATGGTGAGAAAATGAAAACGAAGCCTGCAAACAAATTGCAAGTGGGACACATTTCTGTCATTCATAATAAATACTTGGATTCCCTTCATAATGAATCACATGTATATATCCGTTTACTTCCCCCTTTTGATCCCTCTTGAACTGGCACATAATGTCCCCCTAACTCTAACGATCAATCCCATAATCCTACAGATTTTGATGAGTGCAGTGTGTATGGTACCTGCAGCCAGTCCTGCACCAACACAGAGGGCTCCTACGCCTGTTCTTGTGTGGAAGGATACCTCCTCCAGCCGGATAACCGCTCCTGCAAGGCAAAGAATGGTAGGATGAGCCGCTGTAACAGCTGGCAGGCACCATTGCTATAAATCCCTTTTTCTATTAGAAACACGATGGGTTTTGGCACGTCATACCTGGTATGGGAGACAATGAGAAACCACATTCAGAGAGGATTTTGTCTCTTTTCATTATTTTACATTGAATTTGAATCTAAAATAATAACAACAATAATCCTTTGCTGGATATACTGTATGAATGCGTATGAGTTAGGCAACTTACCTAACAAGGTAAAAACCAGAGAACAAAATGTCATCTTTTTAAAAAAAATGTAATTAGGGCTGCACAATGAATTGCATATAAATCGACATCGCGATTTTGGCCTCTGCATTTACTATTATAGTTTTTTTTTAAATATATATATACAGTAGGTGCCCCAGAATATTAATTGAATCGATGATCAGTTAATTGCAATGAATAATCACAGTCACAATATTGGCCCAAATCATCGCAGTGATCATTTTTTGCCATCATTGCGTAGCACCTCTACATTGACTGTCTCCCCACGTTGCGTCCCAGTGCCGGTGGACCGCCTGCCTGTGCTGCTGATCGCCAACTCCCAGAACATCCAGGCCACGTCGCTGAGCGGCATCACCGTCCACAGCCTGCTATCCACCACCACCAAGCAGACCACCGCCATGGACTTCCTGTACACACAGGAAATGGTCTGCTGGATCCACGTGGGCGACTCCCCGGCCTCCACGCACCTCAAGTGCGCCAAGATCCCCAACCTGAAGAGCTTCACCGAGGAGCGGGTCATCAACATCTCGCTCAGCCTGCACCGTGAGTACCGCTGTAATGTACATATGGGCTCAGCACTTTTATAAATGCTCAAATGCATGTTTCAATGGTGTTCTCTGGGTGTTTTCTGTTCAACCCCCATTTCCCAAACAACGCCATGGGATTATCTGGATCGTAATAGTAGCAGCACACAAATTTGGGAATGTTGTATGACGTGGCCACCGCTCGTCGCACATCGACAACATCAGCCTCTGGTTGCAGTAACAGACGGAAGGGGGTGTGTTTGTGTGTTTATGTGTTGATTTGCGTTTGGACAGTTTGTTCCAGTTTTTCTATGCTCACGCACCAAAATGTGAGTCAGATATTATGGCACAAGCCTTCTGAAGTTTGTGCAACTTGAAAGAAGAACTGAAATAGAGGCCATAAGCCATGTCCTACATAAATTCAATGCTGACCCATGGTCTGAATTTGCCTTGGTCTTTCTCACACACACACACACACACACACACTGACACACACACACCATGTACAATAATCGTCCCCAATAACTATGACCAATCCTAGCCAGCCGTTTAGAGTCCAGAATGCGTCCGTCTTTGTTCGTTTATTCCTGTCAGTGCATGTGACTTAAAGCTGCTCAGCGCTTGAATTTTAAATATATATACAACTATTTTGTAACGTTTCCAAATGACCTGCTGCTTAAGGACAATACATCGTTCCATTTTGTTGTCTGAACTCACCTCGCCTAATATGGCATAACGTGCTTAACCAGCTCCATCAACAAGATGGTAACAACAGAGGGAATATGCTTTTTTAGCATAACTGCAGTCCTAAGCAGTCGCCCTCTCCTTCAGATATGTCTGCAGACTGGAGACCTGTGGAATGTGCAGGAAATTCCAGCAGTTTCAGCTGGATTCTCCAAGCCTGTCGCCCACACACACACACACACACACACACACACCGTTGAATGCACATACGAAATGTGAACTCGCCCCCTTAATGGCATGAGTAGCATTGACTGGGTATGGGTAGGTACGACTGGATAAAAGCTGATCAGAAAGCGCTGTACTCCCCTCTACCTATGCCTTAATCTTCCTGTTCAGGCATCTTTGGTTCAGGAATGAAAGAGGCGCAGAAGAACCGCCTTAAGCCTTTGTAAGCGGAAGCGTATTTAACGTTGCCTTTGACAATACACATGTCGTACAAATCCTGGGTAAGAATAGCGGTCCTACGTCGTCCGCGAGTCCCGAATCGGGTGTGTAATTATGGACAGGGGAGCATGTCGGTAGGACAAACTCAACCACCCCCCCCCCCCCCCCCCCCCTCCACCCTCCCTGTCCAGTCAGACACAGAAGAGTTTCCAGAGGCATTTTGGTGTGTGCGTGCGACAGACACAGCAGGAGGAGCAGGACAAGCCGGTCGATGCAGAGCGTGACGGTGACGCGGCCAATGGCGGCGAGCGAGCAGCACACAGAAAATGATTCCGCTGTGGTCAGGCTGACTCATGACAATTAGAGTGCCGCAGACTCGTGTCCAGATGTAGGTGCTTTCGCCACTTTCTCTCGCTCTTGCTCTCTCTCGCTCGCGCGTTCACCCTTGCTTTGGCTTTTTTACATTTTTTTGCTATCTTTACTGAAACAGCGGTTCGCCACTGGTCTCGCCTCGGGACGTCATTAGTCATAAACTCACGACCCAAAATAAAAAAATGTATTTACCGATATTGCAGTCATCAACAATGCCTTAAAAACACCCTAACACAACTGTTAAAAACATTGAGCGAACCAAAGGCTGCAACAATTGGGGCTAAACTCAATGAACTAGTAAGCCGCTGAAACATGAATTAACATTGAAGCGTTAGTTAATTCATGAGCTTCTTTTTAAAGATCAAGGTTTGGCATATGCGCTGCGATCCCACTCAAAATGACCCACCCGTTGACAGGTCACTGATCCGAAACATGCTGTACACGCATCACACACGATTTAAATGTCAAATGTAAAATGTCAATGTCATTTGATGGACGCTTATCGCTTTTAACATCTCACAATCTAGCATGGGAGGGGGGGGGGGGGGGGGGTAGTCCCAGTGGCGAATGTAAGCCCTCACCCTTGCGGCGTTACAAAGTCCCGCCGGTGGCGCGGCTGTTGCGAGTGCCCAGTGGCTCCCACCGTCACGCCGCCATGTACAGTTAATCTACCTGCTCCCCTCCTCAGCATAGAAGCCTACAGTACGTCGCTTAGCTAACGCAGACATCAGCCTCCAATCTTCTTAGGAGGTCATGTGCTTCAAGAAATTGCTCTTAGCCAGCAGCAGCCGCCGCCGCCGCCGCCGCCCCCCCCCTCTCCTCACTTCCCTCCCCCTCTTCATTTCCCTCCCTTCAACCTAGAAACCTGACACTGCTGTGCTTTGCTTGGCCCTGCGTTGACAAATGATGTCCAGTGTGTTTTGTATATGTACATGTGTGTTTACACACATGTACATATACACACAGGCATACAGGAATATACATTTGGATTCATGTGAAAATCTATATTGTGTTTACGCACACACACACACATACACACAACATATACGCACACATGTACATTTTCATGTGTAACTTAAGCTTTATCCCCAGCAGAGTGCTAGGCAAAGCGGGCATGGTGAGTTAGGGATTAGGCAGGGAAGGAGGAAGGTGTTCGTAATTCCCATCCCATCAGTTCGGTCCGCTAACCGCCCTGAAATGGATGCGGCCGAGGGGAGATTCATCGGTGGGCTTGTGGATGAGGCGTATACTCGATGCCTATTGACTAGCGTGGACCGGGGAGGCTTTCTTTAACAGGGGCTACCGCACGCTTGACTCCCTTCCATGACATTTCTTGAAAGCGGGCCCATTACCTGTGCAGACCGAGTCGCACCGCCCCGTCACCCCCGAGACACTTGTTTAACGCCGGCGCTCGAGCGTGGCTGTCGAGTGCGCGCCATATGCTGCTCACCGTGACCCCGGACGTCCGCCTCGCCGCGCGTACCTTAACATGCTAGTGTAATGGAATGACAACTGCTAACACCAGGAAGGTCGGTATAATTGTATTACACTGGCCTTCCTAGTGTAGACAAAGGAATAGCAAAGTATTTGCAGCCGTAAAACAGCAGATGAATGCGTAACTTTTGTCGTGTTGTGGACTTTTGGACGTTATTTTATTGTCCAAAACACGTTTGAAGTCACCAAGTTCTACTGTCATGTAGACAAGACATATCGACAGTCGTGACATGTTTCTCTGAAATTAAAAAAATAATGACAAATTCACATTCATGGTGAATTAACATTGTGCACAATGCCCTTGAATAATAATTGAGTGGCCTCCTCGGAGATATTTAAAATAGTTGTGAGGAATTGACTGAGATTTCCCAGAGGCGCCACATTTTTCATTGCCATCTGTATTATGAACATAAATTAAAAACCCGGCCAGGGACATTTTCTTGCCCCCTTGATTTTTTTAATTTCATGGACATTTTCGTGCCTCGGGCGCTCAATCATCTCTGACTCGCACTCGTGTCATTCCTGTTTTTTCCTATGAAAACAGAAAGCTGTTGGTTCTGGTGTTTTTGATAGATGTCCAAGTCAAACCAAAAACACAAACAATCAAAATGTTGTATGTTTTTGTTAAGACAGAGACTTCACCCACCTCTAGGGAGTGGGGGGGGGGTGAGCTTCCCCTGTAGTTGTGTTGTGTACCATAAACGAGACAAGCAGACCACCTGTGAGCTTGGGGACCAATGTCCCCTCATGGCTTTTATTTGTCGTTTATTTCTTCCCCCAAGTTGGAAGCACACTTTGAGAATATTGCTCCATCCGCGCTTTTTCATGGGTTTGTTTATCCGCTGCTTAATCTGGAAATTGCTGCGTAGTCTCGAGGCGAGCGGAGCAACCAGGGCAGCGCAGAAGCGAGGTGTTAAGGACACCGCCGGGAACGCGGCTCCTGAGTCACAGACCTCAGCCATTCTGCGCTGTAATATCCAAGCTTCCCGTCAATGGTTCAAATATTAGTCCCCTCTCCATCTCTACTGCTTCCTTCCTCTCTCTCTTTACTCATCGTTTTTGTCAGTCAGTCAGATCAGTACGCGGGTTTTTTTGTAATACTATTATTTATTATTCTATTTTCTTCTCCCCACGTTTTTTTCAGTTCTCTCCTTTTTTTTTTACTTCCGGCCCAGAATAGTTAAATGTCCTCCATTTTCCTTTCTGCTTATCCCCACCGAAAAAAAAGTGTTAGTTTTTCCTAACAAAGAAATCTCCTCTGGAATTTCAGCCTGATTTATTGGACCAGACTCTCTCTCTCTCTCTCTCTCTCTCTCTCTCTCTGTGAGCCGAGCGTTCGCCGCGCACACGTGCTTTACATTTTTTTTATTGTGCTCTTAAGCCGTGGCATCTGCTCCGTCATTTCCGTCCGCCGAAACTCCTCTCCTGGTTCGTAAGAAACCCCGACCCCACAACAGACCCCTCCGGTCCACGAGCAGGGGCCCCTGTTTTCAACCCATTAAAAAAACCAAAAAAAGCTCGGATCCACTTCCACATCCGCGGGACCGCTGTAGCGGCGGCCCAGCGTGACGATGGCTCTGTTGTAAACTCACTCCAGTGCTGTGGGTTTATGGCCTTGCCGGAGTTTAGACTAGCTTGTACCTCTGTGGCATCTCCTGTCGCTTACCAGAAAGAGCTCAGGAACTCAAAACAGCTGTGGAAAAATAAACCCAACCCCCCCCACCCCCTATACACACACGCACGCACGCACACACCATTAACGCCACACTCAAAATGTTTCTCACGCCAAATTTCTCTCTCGGTGCGCTCGAAGGGATCATGCGTAGATCTCGGCCACCGGCCTTCTTGCCAAGTCCTTCCCGGCCTTCTGCCTAGCCTCTCTCCCTGCAACAACACGCGGCAGTGCCGAGACTTGCGTGTGCGTACTGCGGAAACAGAAAAGGAGGCCTTTGGGAGAAAATCGAATGCTTTATTAAGTTTCGTATTATCGGCATATTACGTTATTCTTTCATAAGGCGTCTTTTTCCCCTCATACCTTCTGTGGTCTGCGGGGACAGACCGGATTCCAGGAAATGTTTAGACGGAGCGAGGGCGTTCTCGCTGAGCGGGAGTTATTATTTGTGTTGTATTAGGTTAAAGACATCCTCAGTGCTTGGATACTTTTCTATACGTCTGAGTTTCCCAGCGGTCTGTGGGGACCGGGGGTACTGTGTGTATTTACAGAGTGAGGGGAAAATAACCTTCCACAGCTGCGAACTCTCACATGGTTCAAATACAGCAAAAAAAAAACAACACCCAGCATCTTCAGACTCTGGCACCCATAGGACGTTATTCCCTCGCCTGAGCCGAGACGCCCGTGAGGTAGACGCAGGGAAATGCCACACTGGACATGAGCTCGTTGTCTTTGAGAGTGACAGTGGTTGTTAGGAAGTGTGTGATGGGTAAGCACGTTATGCCATGTTAGCCTAGGTATGTTCAGAAACCAAATGGAATGATGTATTTATTGATTTGAATCTTTAAAAATGCTGGATGGACGATTATTATTATACATTGTGTGTGTGTGTGTGTGTGTGTGTGTGTCACGTATGGCCTCTTGACATTCTGTCTCCATTTAGATTTTCCACTTACCTCTCTGATACACATCTGCAAGAGTAACCGTGAAAAAAAAAAAAGCACACCAAGCACTACTTACTCCCAACCATGTAAAATGTACGCTTTTATTCTCTACCCTCCGACCCCCCCCCCCCCCCCCCTTCCAACCACCACCACCATCTCCTCCTCTTCCTCCATATATCCAGATGTGGAGCAGATGGCGATCGACTGGCTTACAGGAAACTTCTACTTTGTGGATGACGTGGATGACAGGATCTTTGTGTGCGACAAAGATGGCCAAACGTGTGTCACCCTGCTGGACCAGGAGCTGTACAACCCCAAGGGCATCGCGCTGGACCCTACCATGGGGTACGATCGCTCTCTCCCTCTTTCTCCTTCTCTCTCTCTTTCTCCTTCTCTGTCTCTTTCTCTCTCTCTCTCTCTCTCCCCCCGTCCCTCCCTCTGTCTGATAGTTTGGACGTGGGTTACTTCCCTGTTAAACAGCCCCCCCCCCCTCCGCCACCCCCACTCACCCGCATGCATTGCACTCTGATTGGCTGTAGGCGGCAGGTTTAGACTGGGGGGAAATTGCCTCCAGATGTTTTGCACCGTGAGGCTCAGAGTTCCCTGGTCATTTTGGGTGTCATGGATTAGCCGGTGTTTTCATTGCAGCCCACTTGTTTATGACAATGGGGCTTCCAGCTCCATGCCTGGCAGCCTGTGCTGGTTTGTATATACGTGTGCATTTTTGGGGAGAAATTGGGCTGATAAATGTAAAATGCTTGTGCCGTTTTTCAACTCTGTTATGATAAAGCCTGTGCAGTTATTTGCTAGAAGACTATTTTCTTTGTTGTGCTGTGCGATGTCATTACTCGCAGTTGGAATTTTCTTGGTGTCTGGGAAATTTGAGAACTAACACAATTCTACAGACGAAACGCAGTAAATATGCAGTGCTAAGTCGCTACGTTTGAGTTTTGTGTGTGTGTGCGTGTGCGTGCATGAAAAAGGGAGGAAACGCCAAAATAGAGATACAGAGTTCCACAGTGGCGTTTCCATACTATAAATATTTGAGAGCATGAATTGAATATGAATGAATTGAATCCATCAATTAATTAAATGCAAAATAATAGAGGCAGCCCTGTTATGCCTAATAGGGCTGCCTCTATTACTTTGAATGGCATCGTGGCTGTTGGACACCCAGCCGAACAGTACTGGGGTCCATTCGATCCCCAAATGTCTACTGTTCAAGCTGTAGGCGCCCTTGAACTGAGAGGCCAATCCCCTGCTTATCTGCGTTCACCACAAGTCTCTTTGGAGAAAAGTGTCCTGGCTAAATGACTCAATGCTACCTCCTCCCCCTTCCCCCCCTGTCTCTGTGTCCAACAGGAAGGTCTTCTTCACGGACTACGGTCAGATCCCCAAGGTGGAGCGCTGCGACATGGACGGCCAGAACCGCACCAAGCTGGTGGACAGCAAGATCGTGTTCCCCCACGGCATCACGCTAGACCTGGTCAACCGGCTGGTGTACTGGGCCGACGCCTACCTGGACTACATCGAGGTGGTGGACTACGAGGGCAAGAACCGCCACACCATCATCCAGGGGCTGCTGGTGAGGCGCCGGCGCGTTCTGATGCTCCCGTCACGTGTCTTTTTCATCTGATTCTGATTCTTTATCTTATTTGAATCAGAATTTGTGTCTTTCATTGACTTAACTTGCAACACACGTGCACGAGCACACACACACACACACACACACACACACAGAAGAATGCGTTTTGTCCCCGTTTACTCCATAGTGTAGTACGAGTATCCAAGTTCAGTGAATTAGCGGGTGGCTATGGAAGCAAATCTGTCTCACCAGATTTTGAAATTTAAAAGCCATTGAATTTCTAGCATTGATTTTTTTTTTTGCATTGAAATTATGTATCTTGAAGTTTTTGCCTCTGAATTCAACTCTTCAAATTTTCAATGTCCTTGTCACTTTTATTTTTCAATGTTCACAAATTCAGAATCAAAAGAATCAAAAATAGTTTGTAGACAAATCCTATTGTACGCATGAAATTTAGAAAGTTTGTACGCACGAAAAAGTTGGGATTAATCAAGCGATCTTAGGCCAATTTCCCTTGATAAATACCGGTCATTCTAAATCCTTATGCTCGTGCCTGCTTAGCTCATTACCATACATTTACCCCCATAAATAACCATATATGGTCACAAAACATCCCATTTAACACCACAGGAAAAGTGTGAATGAATATGACAAAATGGAAATAGCCGATTAAATAGTTGAATGGATTGGAAGAGTGAACGGGAAAATCCAAAGGATTTGAATAAAGAAATGAATAAAGAAAATAAAAGTATCACATAGTGAAATATGAGCACAGTTTAATCAAAGTAGAGGACACTTCTTGGTACACGTTCTGCTGTGCTCTCTTCCTAAAACTAATAATGTGGCATGGGAGTGAGTGTCTCTCTCCCCCACACAGTAGCTCATCAGAGGTTCAAAGTATTTTGATCTAAAATCAAGCACTGTAGAAGAGTGTTCGCTTATTAGCGCGACTCTGGCCGAACTGGTGGGGCTGAGGCTGACCGAGTCCTCTAGAGATGTCGGTCGCCAGCATCATTGGCGAGTGCATTTCTGTTTACGTAATTTAATTCATTGTCGGATGGTGATTTCAGTCTTTCGCTCCTATCATGTTTGTACATTTTGGATTGGAAGTCCCTCTTTATATAGGTTCAGACCGATATAAGAGACACAACAGAAAACAGACACAACAGACTCTGTCGTGCAGTGGTCTATGGAAACAAATTGAATGTACCGTGTGCGTAAATTGATGATACCGCCAAGCATTGAACAGCTTAGCGAGTGCTCGGAAACTCTGACATGTTCCTCAAATCCTGCGGGGGGGGGGGGGGGGGGGGGGGGGGAACTTGGCCAACAAGTTGATGCGTTGTCTAAAAACACGCTGACTTCTTACTGATTTTTTATGCAACCCACATCCTCTAATAACGCTAGATCAGCCATTTGACGCACGCACCTCCTACAGTTTCCCTAATTTTAGTGTTTCATTAGAGTTTCATTACATGACTTCAGTTAGTAATATGGAGCATAGTTGAATTATCTTATATCGAATCTTACTTGATACAATTATTGTATAGGCAAACTTTAGGCGTAGGACTACATCAATTGTATCATTAAAAATCACGTTACTTTCCGTGGGGGTAATTGTATTTGTATAAGTTGGTCAAAAGCATCAACTGGTCATGTTTGTAATTGCTTTCTGGTGATTTTCCTATTCACTCTTCTGCTTGCTGTGCGTACGCATGGTCAGACCCTGTGCGTACATTTTCTCCCAAAGTACGCACATTTACAAGCCAAGAACAAATTCATAAATCCCACGTTTTGTCAAAAAACTGTGTACACAACTTGAATATACTGTATATATTATTTGATTCTGAATTTGTGAACATTGAAAAATAAAAGTGAAAATTAGTTATTGAAAATGTGAAGAGTTGAATTCAGAGGCAAAAACTTTGGATACATAATTTCAATGCGAAATAATTCAGTACTAGAAATTCAATGGCTTTTAAATTTCAAAATCTGGTGAGACAGATTTGCTTCCATAGCTGGCTGAATGATGGAGCTCAACTTTTTTGGCTGTCTTAAGGAGCTGGAGAAGTATGGCTTTTAGCACAGCCTCTGTGCTACTCTGTGGAGGAGTAATTTACTGCACCTTGCCTTAGAATTAAAGGTGTGTGTGTGTGTGTGTGCGCCTACATGCGTTTACATGCTAGTTCTGGATGTTGCTGCTAATCTTCAAAGTGCTTCATAATAGCTTAAGGTGCATATGAGAGAGAGAGTGACAGACAGACAGAGACAGAGAGAGACAGAGAGACAGACTATTGATGGCGCTGAGTGTGGTGTATTTTATCGAGAGCTTGTGTTTATGTTGGCCTCCTGCGACTCCTCTTGATGGAAACCATTTACCTCTCCATCCATCCATCCTCTGCCCCCTCCTGGGAGCGTCGGCCTGACGGAGCAGCCGGTCCTGATGAGGTCCTCCTCATGGGGGGGGGGGGGGGGGGGAGACGCATCTTTGTCGAACCCCCTGGCTCCTGAATTTTTTTTGTTTCTCTCCCCTCCTGTCGACTCCATCTTTCCATGGAACAGCCGGCGTTCGCTTAAAGTACACAGCCCTTGCTTTGCTCCGTAATGGCGTGGCAGGGTTTGAAGGTTTGTGTGCGTCTCGCTGGCTTATGTCCTCTCACATTTTCCGAGTCCTTGCCCTTTTTTTACATTTTTTATTATTCGACTAGCAACTCCCACACGTCATGTTACAGGGGGAGGTAGTTTTTTTTCTTTGTTCCCTCTTCTAGTTGTGGTGCGTGAGCGAGTTTCCTCTGTGAACAAGCTGGCCGCTGGAAGCGTTCCTGGTTTCTGTCCGTCTCCGCTGCCAGGGACTTCACTACCAGTTAACTAAGTGTCCGCGTGGACAGTGACTCACCGCACTGCGCTCAACTAGAACATATAGACACTTATTTTTTCTATGGGAAGATATAAAGGTATTTCAGATATTTACAAGTGGGTTAAGTTGGTTTTTAGAATTATGTAAATGAAAAAGTTGGTTTTAGTGAATGTAAATGTAAAGCGGTATAAAGGAAAAGCATATGAACGAATGAGGGTTCAAAATAATATTCTCAGAAAGAATTACCATGACAACCTGCTACTCTAAAGTACGAATAAAGATCTCCAAAGACTAGATTAGAAATATACCAAATAATATCTCGCTCAGTACGTCATCTGCGTATCTATGAATTCTTAACAGTGTCTGTTTGGCATGCTGTGCGAAAGGATGGTCGGTGCAAGATGGAAAAAAACAGTGGAAAATGGAGCCTTTAACCCCTGCAACAGTTCATGATAAGAATGCTCAAGCAGCTGCAACACGCACAACATTTCTGTATTTCCTCCTTCCCCCCTTTCTCTTCCTTCCCCCCTGTCTCTTCCTTTCCCCCTGTCTCTTCCTTTCCCCCCTGTCTCTTCCTTTCCCCCGTCTCTTCCTTTCCCCCCTGTCTCTTCCTTCCCCCGTCTCTTCCTTCCCCCCTGTCTCTTCCTTTCCCCCCTGTCTCTTCCTTTCCCCCCTTGTCTCTTCCTTTCCCCCCTGTCTCTTCCTTCCCCCCCTGTCTCTTCCTTTCCCCCGTCTCTTCCTCCCCCCCTGTCTCTTCCTTTCCCCCCTGCCTCTTCCTTTCCCCCCTTGTCTCTTCCTTTCCCCCCTTGTCTCTTCCTTTCCCCCCTGTCTCTTCCTTCCCCCCTGTCTCTTCCTTTCCCCCCTGTCTCTTCCTTTTCCCCCTGTCTCTTCCTTTTCCCCCTGTCTCTTCCTTTTCCCCCTGTCTCTTCCTTTTCCCCCTGTCTCTTCCTTTTCCCCCTGTCTCTTCCTTTTCCCCCTGTCTCTTCCTTCCCCTCTATCTCATCCTTTCCCCCCTTGTCTCTTCCTTCCCCCTGTCTCTTCCTTTCCCCCCTGTCTCTTCCTTTTCCCCCTGTCTCTTCCCTTTCCTCTATCTCTTCCTTTTCCCCCTGTCTCTTCCTTCCCCCCCTGTAATTTCTTCCCCCCCTCTAAACGTATGAATCTCCAATCCCCACCAAAGATCGAGCACCTGTACGGGCTGACGGTGTTCGAGAACTACCTGTACGCCACCAACTCGGACAACGCCAACATGCAGCCCAAGACCAGCGTGATCCGCGTCAACCGCTTCAACAACACCGACTACCAGGTGGTGACGCGAGTGGACAAGGGGGGCGCCCTGCATGTGTACCATCAGCGCCGCCAGCCTCCCGGTACAACACACACCCACCCACACACACACACACACACACACACACACACACACACACACACACACACACACACACACACACACACACACACACACACACCCCCACCCACACACACACACACACACACACACACACACACACACACACACACACACACGTAGACCATCATGCAGAACTACATCATCATCACTCTGTTCCATGCAGTTAAAAACGTTGACGCGCCCTCTGTTCTGTGTGTGTCCTAAAGTGCGTAGCCATGCATGCGAAGCGGACCAGTTTGGCAAGGCGGGCGGCTGCTCGGACATCTGTCTCCTTGGCAACAGCCACAAGACACGCACCTGCCGCTGCCGCTCCGGCTTCAGCCTGGGCAGCGACGGCAAGTCCTGCAAAAGTGAGTGAGATCGAGCCGTCAAATGACCTCTGTGTAGGATCTGCAGCATGACGGTGTGACGCGGCCAGGATCTGAGCACAAACCAGCAGCCTTTTGCACAATATCTGTGCATTATTATTATTATTATTATTATTATTATTATTATTATTATTATTATTATTATTATCATCATCATCAATATTGTTTGTCCACCTTCTTACGTCCTCTGAGATGTGACCCCGACCGAGCATCTTGTGAATTTCTATCCCCCGCTCACTCGATACTGACCGTCCACACAGGGCATTATCCACATATTCATGCTTCTGACCCACCATGTGAGCAAGCAGCCAGCATCGATCCCACCACAGTATATTGAGCTGAAACGTAGCCAAGGGTCAGAGAGGACAGACGGTGGCTGAGCCGAGCTGAGCAGTTGGAAATCGTCTCGCTGTCGGCCCACTGGGCCAACAGAGTGGTCTCACTCAGTGGTTCTCAAACTGTTTTATTTTTATAATTTACCCCTTTCAGATTTTAGGGAGGGAAAACTATTTAAATACTTACAGTTTAGGGAGAACATGGGGTTGTGCTTCACTTTTATTCAGCTTTCCTTCATTGGAAAGATTTTCCAAACTTGTATGTGAGTATTCATATTTTACTTAATTGAATTAAGGTGCAATTCAGTTTCGACTCATTTTATTAAGGTGGAAATTATTTTACAATTGTTCATAACCAATATTAAAACAACAAAAAGGACCCATTTCCAGAGATGTTCTAAGTACCCCCTGCAATCCTTCAGTACCCCTAGGGTACCCCCATTCGAGAAACACTGCTCTAGCCTATTAAGATGCTGGGGGGGGGGGGGGAGTTTAATATTCCCATCATAGCGTCGTGGCACAATGAGCGTCCTGGCGGGGGAGGCCCTGCCTGCCCTTGTCAATGACACAAACATGAATTGATTTGAATGAAAAGTCAAGTCAGAAATCATATTCTCAAGGCCCTACACACACTCTCTCTCCCCCTCCCTTCCTTCCTCCCTCCCTCCCTCCCTCTCATAGCATGATTTATTAATGTATTTATTAGCACAAAGGCAGTGATAAAACAAAAGTTTCTAACAAGAAACATAGAAACCCCAAAGGGCCAATAGCAAAAGGATTTACAATTCAAAATGTATCCTAATACTATGGATATAAATCAATATACATTTAGAAGAACACACCTTTGGCTTGTCGCTGGCTTGTTTTCCTTTTGAGTAGGGATGAGAATGTGATCCAATGCTACGCTATAATTGGACGTGTGCTTTCTGAATTTGAACAGCAAGCCATCTCTTCTTTTTTAATTCCACTTTCAGAGCCTGAGCACGAGCTGTTCCTGGTGTACGGCAAAGGTCGTCCAGGGGTCATCCGGGGTATGGACATGAACGCCAAGGTCCCTGATGAGTACATGATCCCGATCGAGAACCTGATGAACCCCCGGGCGCTGGATTTCCACTCGGAGAGCGAGTTCATCTACTTCGCCGACGCCACCAGCTTCCTCATTGGCCGGCAGAAGATCGACGGGACGGAGCGCGACACCATCCTCAAAGAAGGTATGCGACAGGAGCCGTGTTGAAGAAATCGATTGAGAAATATGATGATGATTTTTACCGTGCACCCATGTGCATCCTTGGTGAGTTGGTGAAATCTTGGGGAAGAATGCACCATTAACCCATGCAGTGGCTCAGGAGGTAGAGCGGGTCGTCTGTCAAGGTTGCTGGTTCGATCCCCGGCTCCTCCGAGCTACGTGTTGAGGTGTCCCTGATTAAGACGCCCACTTACACCCTAACTGCTCCCGACGGGCTGGCTGTTGCCTTGCTGTTGACACCACCGTCGGTGGATAAATGTGTGTCTGGATGGGTGAATGTGAGGCAATAAATGTAAAGTGCTTTGAGTGGCCGCCGGTCTGAAAAGCACCATATAAATGCAGTCCATTTACCATTTACTTGCACGTGTATAAAATACATATTTAATCTAGGTCCGACAAAATGCCAACGCCTTCAAGAAAACGCATACGCTCCTCTTTCTTGAAGGCAAACTTCACAGAACAGAACTTCCAAGGATCTGGCACGTGGATTAACCTTTTAAAAAAAAACAGACTCAACACAGCAGTGCCTGTCGACCAGTGTAGCGCACGTCTAAGATAACGTGTGTGTGTGTGTGTGTGTGTGTGTGTGTGTGTGTGTGTGTGTGTGTGTCTCCCCCAGGGATCCACACGGTGGAGGGCATCGCCGTGGACTGGATGGCAGACAATCTGTACTGGACGGACGACGGGCCCAAGAAGACCATCAGCGTGGCCAGGCTGGAGAAGGCCTCCCAGACCCGCAAGACCCTCATCGAGGGCAAGATGACACACCCCCGCGCCATAGTGGTGGACCCCCTGCACGGGTAAGGGGCCGGGGGGGGGGGGGGGGGGGGGTACCTTGATTGATGGAGTATCTGGAGCTGGGTGAGGAATGACAGGTGTTGTGGAGGGGGGGGGGTGAGGGGGGGGGTGAGGGGGAGCTTGTCTTTGGGTTTTGACGGGACTTTGAAATCAATGCTGTCAGGGGGGTTTTTTGTTTGGTGTGTCGGCTGCTTTATGGAGTGTTCTTTGTTCTTTGTCAGATTTGAGAGCACACAGACACACACACACACACACACATACCTCCCGGTTTCACTCTTGGTATTTAGGAGTGCATTATTGACGTGACCCATTGGGCCTTTCCCCTGATGAGACACACAAGCACGCACGCACTCACACGCACATGCACACACACGCACATGCGCACACACACACACACACATATATAAATACCTCCCTGTTTCCCTCTTGGTATTTAGGAGTGCATTATTGATGTGACCCCATTGTCCCTTTCCCTGATGAGACACACAAGCATACACACACACATGCACACACACATGCACACACACACACACACACACACACACACACACACACACACACACACACTAAAGGCAGTTGGTGACAGGTTGAGGGGCTCCTGCCTCAACACATGCACTGTACTAGTGTGATGTCAGTCACACTAGTACACCACTATACACCGATAGGCTAGCGTGTTCCTAGCATCCCCTCACATCAAGTTCAAGTTTATTTATAAAGCAGACAATACACAGACAATACACGTGCATTCAAAATTAGGGAAGCAATAAAAACAGGAAATAAAGTGCATGCACAGAAAATGCTGAAAACAATAATAAAGTGCATACACAAATGAATGAAATTATGCAAGTGAATGAAATTATGTTTTTAGTCTGTTTTTAGTCTAAAACACCAACTGATTCGGCTGATATCAGATTGTTCCAAAGGGTGCAGCGACGGAGAAGGTCCCGTCTCCAGCGGTTTTCAGGCGGGACCTCGGGATGGCTAGTAGGCCTTGGAAGTACTGACTCTCTCTCTCCTGGTCCGGCAGGTGGATGTACTGGACGGACTGGGAGGAGGACCCCAAGGAGAGCAAGCGGGGTAAGATTGAGCGCGCCTGGATGGACGGCTCTCACCGGAACGTCTTCCTCACCAGCAAGACGGTGCTGTGGCCCAACGGCCTGAGCCTGGACATCCCACAGGGTGTCCTGTACTGGGTGGACGCCTACTATGACCGCATCGAGATGGTGTATCTTAACAGCTCCGAGCGCAAGGTCAGCTCTCTCGCCCCTCACCCACCCACCCACCCACGCTGCTATGGGGTTGATCTGTCTGCCACTGGGGGGGGGGGGCTTGCGAGGAATCAAAAGATGGGGATTATTATTATTCCGACAAGGTTATTAGGCACTGACAGTGATCCAGTGGGGAATGAGTTTCATCAGGGCTCTCACAGGAAATGAAAGGGCCTGTTGCAAAATGCTATCGGGGGTCTGCAGTATTAGGGTGCTGTATTACATTTACAGGGGCCTAGAGAGCTCAGTCCACCCTCGCGATGGTGTGTTGACTTTTGCTCACACAGTCAAAAGGTATGGTTTTGTTGTGCAGAACAATTGTTCGCTGTGAATATATATCTTAATATGTATATATTTGAATCGCATTAATCGTATTCATCGTAATTGTGTCCAATCAAGCTCCCTGTTTTCTGCGAGAGCAGAGCAGGCAAAAAACTAATTTACATGATGTTTATTTATACTTATACCACACCATTGTTACAACGTTCCAAGGGTGTGCATTATTTTTCAATAACAGGAAACTTCTGCCTTTTAACAATCAATGCACTACAAATCAAACATTAACATCAACGCTGTTGTGTTTCCTTAACAACGGAAAATCAATATGCTCAAAACACCACAGAAGAGTGTTTTAATTTTAGCTGATTAAGTCTATAAAAAAATCAATACATTATAGATGAAAGTACTATGGTATATTAGACACATACACATATAGTATAATACGTATTGCAGAAGGAGATGAAGTAAGGAACAGCTGCGTTGCTATGCATGGTCCACTAGAACGATGAGTTTACGTCTTGTTTTCTCCTCCAGACCGTCTACGAGGGCCAGGAGCTGAGTCACGCGTTCGGCCTGTGCCACTACAAACATTTCCTCTTCTGGAACGAGTACCGCAGCGGCAGCATCTACAAGCTGGACACCACCACCAGCGTCGCCACGCTGCTGCGCAACGAGAGGCCCCCCATCTTCGAGATCCGCATGTACGACGCCCAGCAGCAGCAAGGTAAAAAAAGGGCAAGAAAACAATGAATACATTAGATGCGAGAGAGGATTGAAATGCGGTCAATGCGGTTTATTCACCAATATTGCAGTAATCAACAATGCCTTCATGTACTGTTCAAAACAGGTGAATTAGGTGAAATAGTAAGCCATCGAAACATGAATTAACATTGAAACGTTAGTTCATTCGCGGGCTTCTTTCTAAAGATTAAGACATAAGGCAGGGTTAGGCCGATAGGCCACGCATGCAAGCGTTAAGCTCATCATCATTGCATGTGTTTGAACAACGCAGGTTCGAACGCGTGCCGTGTGTACAACGGCGGCTGCAGCAGCCTGTGCCTGGCGATACCGGGAGGCAGGCAATGTGCCTGCGCAGAAGACCAGATACTAGACCCCGTGGACAACACCAGCTGTAAAGGTAAACGCCAACGCTTGGACCAGATGGGTCAGCGTGACTGGCTGTGACTCAAGAAGGTGTCGGCGGGGTGTTGTTGCGCAACACGCTGGTGGTGGGTGTGTTTCTACTGTTGCCCGTTGTGGAGTTTAATCTTTGCCGTTGGTATACAGAGGAACTCCGGATAAATTGCCCGCAATTTGTCTACGAATGAAGACTTAAGTGTATGTGCGTTTAACTGTATATTGAGGCGATGGGAAATCAATGCCCTCAGAACGTTTAGCTAATGTACTGCCCATGAAAATGTATTATCGAAGTACTTTGAAGTTCAAGTTTCATAATTGTTCTTTGGTCACCAAAATCCATTCTTTTTTTTTTTGCTTATAATCTTTGTATTTTCTTGTCTCTGTGTGTGTGTCTCTCTCTCTCTCTCTCTCTCTCTCTCTCTCTCTCTCTCTCTCTCTCTCTCTCTCTGTCTCTCTCCCCCCCATCTCCCTCCTTCCGTCTGTCCGTCGTCCATCCTCAGCCAACCCCTCCTACATCCCTCCTCCTCAGTGCCAGCCCGGGGAGTTCGCCTGCAAGAACAACCGCTGCATCCAGGATCGCTGGAAGTGCGACGGGGACAACGATTGCTTGGACAACAGCGACGAGGCTCCCGAACTGTGCAGTGAGTCAACTAATCCATCTGCGACGCGGATGCGTTGTATTGCGCATGCTGCGTCAAGTCGGGACATGAGACTATGGAAGCTTGATGAGAATGCATTGAGAGAGGGCAGATACCACCTCCCCTGTTTTCATTTTTTGTTGCTTATGAATGTTATATTATGTATGCAGAATACGTATTTACAATAAGTAGTAATAAGCAGAGTAGAAAAAGGTGAGAGAGGGCCGATTACCAAGTCTAACCAGCATGTGTATCTGGAAAGTACGCTTTGAGGAGCAGACTAAACAAACCTCAAACCGCTGAAGTGTCCTTCCTCTCATCGCTACGTCTCCTCCCCCCTCTCGCCTCTCTCCTCTCCTCTTCTTCGTGTCCAGCGTGCTTATTTTTAATAAGTTAATGAATCGTTCGTTCTCTGCACCCCCAGACCAGCACACCTGTCCCACGGACCGCTTCAAGTGTCAGAACAACCGCTGCATCCCACTGCGCTGGCTCTGCGATGGAGACAACGACTGTGGCAATGACGAGGACGAATCCAACACCACCTGCTCAGGTGCCACACGCACGCACTCACACATGCACTCACACGTGTACGCGCACACGCACATACACTCGAGCGTATATGCGTGCACATACACACATGGATGCAAGCACACGCATGCGCATGCACGCACACATACACATACACACGCATTCATGCAAGCACACCCATGCACTCAGTCATATATGCACACACGTGCACACACACACACACACACACACACACACACATTCACACAAGCACACACATGCACTCACACATTTATGCACACACATACGCACACACATGCACACACATACACTCACACAAATACTCACACACACACATGCACGCACACACGCACACCTCTACACTCTCTACACTACACCTCTACAATACACATACACACACACACTAATTGCCAATGTTTAGAAACATGGCTGATCATTTAAATTCATTGACCTGAATTTAAATTCAGACTGCATCCCTTTATAAAACACCACTGCATTGTTGAATACTTATTTCTGATTTGTCAATAATGTTTCAAGGGTGAGCATTATTTTTCCATAACGGGACACCTCTGCCCTTTACGAGTTGCGAATGAACGCGCTACAAATCCAACATTAACATCAACAGTCAAATAAAACTATCGACCAGATGTTTCTTTGACGACACAAAAACAATAATGCTCAAAGTGCCGGGGAGGAATATTTTAATTTCAGCTCATTTAAGCCAATAAAAACACAATAACATTACAGATGAAAGTAACTCATATCTAATTGTTAATGGTAACGGTGGTAACATGCGGAATAAACCACTCCGGGCTGTCCCGTTATTGGAAAATAATGTAATGTACGCTATGAAGTAGCAGAAATTGCTTACCACGGCTGAAGTACAGTGCTTTGTTCCTTACTTGGGTGTCTATGGCTTCCAGCTCGCACCTGCCCCCCCAACCAGTTCTCCTGTGCCAGTGGCCGATGCATCCCCATCTCATGGACGTGCGACTTGGACGACGACTGCGGCGACCGCTCGGACGAGCCTGCGTCCTGCGGTTGGTCGTCTTCTTCTCGCTCTCATATTTCACCTCTCTTGAGTTTGGTGGTTTTTTCATTTTTTACTCCGGCCTCCAGGAGCCACGCACCCGTTTGTTTAAGGAGTGTTGTACTCGAAGGGCCACCGGTAACAAAGTGAGCGTCATGTGTTCGATGTCGGTGTTGATGGTTTCTGCTCCTTCTCCCCCCCCCTGCAGCCTACCCTACCTGTTTCCCCCTCACTCAGTTCACCTGCAACAACGGCCGCTGCATCAACATCAACTGGAGATGTGACAACGGTAAGCCCCTCCTGCAGTACACACCCACAGTAGACGCTCCCTCTAGACCCGCCCCCTTCCTGTCACCTAGACTCTCCTGCCCCGCCCCCTTCCTGTCACCATCATCTCTGCACATTGCCGCATGTATGCCTGTGATGCTCAGTGGCTTCTTGTTTTATGTGGAGATCTGTGCCTATTTGTATGGTGTGTGTGCATGAGTGTTTGCATGTGTGTGCATGCACGTGAGTGTGCACGTTATGTATGTGTGTGAATTGTGCCTACGTGTGTGTGCATTTTGTGTGTGTGTGCATTATGTTTGAGTCTGTTTGAGTCTGTTTGTGTGTGTGTGTGTGTGTGTGTGTGTGTGTGTGTGTGTGTGTGTGTGTGTGTGTGTGTGTGTGTGTGTGTGTGTGTGCGCGCGCACGCGCGCGCCTGTATGCATGTATGCATGTATGCATGTGCCTATGTGTGTTGAAGCCCTTTGGGTCCTGCCATGTGTTGTTGATGTGTTGTTGTGTTGTTCCATGTTCATGCCCATCGTGTCGTGTCCACCCCGCCTCCCATCTTGCAGAAAAGGATTGTGGGGACGGCTCTGATGAGTCGCAGTGTCCAAAGTCCACCGGTTAGTGCATAGATCAACATGCACCCTAGCCGCTAGCCTAGCCGCCCGGGGACCAGCCAAAGGGAGGGGTGGGTGGTCGGAGGGGCGGAGACTCTCCACAAGCAACCCCACGGCTCCTCCGGTCTACCCAAGGAGCAGTGAGGTTGCTTGGTTCGTACGAGAACGTGAGCGGTGCTTAACGCCTGCTTAGCATCTCACCCTGCTTCTCCTCGCATCTGAGAAAGAAACAAGACGTGGTTTGAGTTGTATTAACAGCTAAATGGTCAGGAAAACACAACATGCCCCCATATGTACAGTATTTCTAGGGGGTTGGGTGACACAGGGACACAGTGCAGTTAGCACTGCTGCCTCACAGCAAGAAGGTTCTGGGTTCGAACCCCGTTGGGGGGGGGGATGGCTTTTCTGTGTGGAGTTTGTGTGTTCTCCCCGTGTTCACGTGGGTTTCGTCCGGGTGCTCCGGTTTCCTCCCACACCACAAAAACATGCAAGTTAACATTCCTGCCCCGCTGCCCATAACCAAGGCAAGGGCACAACTGAAGTCGGTTCTCGGGCGCTACCCTTGTGGTAAGCAGCCTACTGATCCTAGCATAGGATGGGTTCAATGCAGAGAATATTTTCCCATGGGGATTAATAAAGTGTATCGTTATCATCATCATTAATACATGGGAATAATAACACTGGAGTTCTAACATTACATAGTATAATTTGCTGCGTGTGCAGTGGTGAATTATCACATGGAATGACTCCAGATTGAGGATAGTTCATATGGACACTTGCGCCCCTAGCTACAGTTGAACGGACATTAGCTGTTAGACGTGAAGCTTATAGATGAAGTCTCTCAGATGCTCCTGCGCTAAGCTCAATGTATCAACGCTGGGTACATTCACACGTGGTGCATGGTCTGATCTATGCAGTTTCTGTCATTATTATTATTATTCACATTTTTGTTATTATGAACTGTCTTCCCTAATGATCTATTCTGTCTTGATTTGAATTCCACTGTTTGTCCCTCACATTATCTCTCTGTGTTAATTGTGTTTATGTGTTCTTCATGTCGCTTTGTGCGCGAGGCGCGCGGCGTTCAGCAGGTCTGAGCGGGAGTGCGTGTGTTTCTGACTGCGTTTGCCCCTTTAGACAACGACTGCGGGGACAACAGTGACGAGGCGGGCTGCAGCCACTCCTGCTCCAGCACTCAGTTCAAGTGCAACAGCGGCCGCTGCATCCCGGACTACTGGACCTGTGACGGGGACAACGACTGCGGCGACTACAGCGACGAGACGCACGCCAACTGCACCAATCAGGGTGAGCGGGCGGTAACCCCCCCCCCCAGTCGGGACGACTGAATTTGACTACTATCCATCCGACCGTCGGGTCACAGTACAGCTTCTCTGACCTTTAGGCCACCACTGCACCAAATGGCCAGTCGAGAGATGATGTCACAGCACGATGTCGAGTGTGTGTGTAGATTATATTCTAGGTTATATGCAAAGCACTATGGGTTATTTGTGTACATTACAGTGTCCTATATGGTCGTCATGTGATTTTGTAAAAAATAAAAGGCACAATCTATTTAATTTGATAGGGATCAGCAAAGTCCCTACTTCATAGCTTGTTCATTATTACATGAATATTGCATGAAGAGTATGACGATGTTGATAAAAGCATATTTAACTGTAGTAAGATCTTCAAATTGACCATCGCACACCAAAGATATTCCTTTTCCAGATTTCAAAGTGTCTTGTTTTGAAAATCTGAACACACTACAGCGTGTGGGTGGATTTGGTTTGAATCTCATCTCTATTTGAAACCACCTGTGAGACTTAAGTGTTAGACCGCCCCTGCACCATGTGGGACGCTGTGGAACATACGGTGACCGATCAACTCAGGGAGACCCAAACGCAGACGCAGTTTGAATGAATAAGGAAAGAGGTTTATTGTCAGGATTTCCAGGGAATGAGGATGGATGAGAGGAAAGTCTGGCAGACGAAGGAGGGGGGTAATGGGGGGGCTGATGACCTGGTGATGCGTGGCGGAGCAGAGAGTGTGGCTGTAGAAGCTAGCTGGGAAGCTAGTGACCGGCGGACTGGATTGCTGAATGGCAGGCAGGGATGTGAACAGGCAGGCAGGCAGGCAGGCAGGCAGGCAGGCAGGCAGATAGGCAAGTAATGATCCTGTGGCACAGGGAGATGAGGTTAGAGATGAGCCTGTGATACACACGAGAGGTATAACTTGAATACACAATTCAAGGACCCGGAGAGGTGAGCTAACCACAATGGCTGATGGATAGATAATAGATATACTGATGATGGATTGCAGGTGTGTGGCTTGGAGAAGGTGAATGGGATGAAAACAGCAATCAGGGTGCCGGGAGAATTAATGGAGTGCCACTCCCACTCCCACTCTCACACACACGCACACACTGCACACGCACACACATGCACACACACATACACACACACAGAATTGGATACATTTTTTTTTTTTTTTAATCTAAATTATGTCTTTAACCGCCCACTGCGTAGGATTCTCTTGGAGTTCTGCATGCTCTCCTGAACTTAGTTATTACTTTCCTCATTCGCTCTTCGTTCTCTCTGTCGACTTACAAGTGTTTCATCGTCTGCTGGCCACTGACCTTTCAATGCTTCAGTTATTCAGTTTTTCATTTGTTTTGATGGCCTTGGATGCTAATGCTAATGGATGGGTTAGCATGTCACGCGTTGAGGAGCCTTCCATTCTGCAGGCTCCAGCCAATGGGAGGTCTTCCTGCTGAACGGACCTGGACTGTTATGTAATGCATTTGCATCGCTCAAGTCAAAGATCACTTTTTTTAAAACCATGAATGAATGATGGATTCATAAGTTGATTTTTTTTTTTTTTTTTGTAAAGTGGTACACTTCCAGTGAATCATGTCATAATGAAGAAGCCTTTGCTGCCACTCAATGCAGCACACTTCCCTTGTCTCTCTCTGCTGCCCTATTTATTTATTTTTTTTGCACTTTTATCTTTGCCTTTTCATCCCAAGCTCTGTTTCCCTGAAACTCAGTCTAATTTGACTTGTCTCTGTCTCTGTCTCACTCTCTGTGTCTCTCTCTGCTGTGTGTGTGTGTGTGTGCGTGCGTGCATGCGTGCACGTGTGTGTCTCTCTCTCAGCCACTCGACCGCCCGGGGGCTGCCACACGGACGAGTTCCAGTGCCGCCACGACAGCCTGTGCATCCCGCTACGCTGGCGCTGTGACGGCGACACAGACTGCATGGACCTGAGCGACGAGAAGCACTGCGAGGGCGTCACGCACATGTGCGACCCCGCCGTCAAGTTCGGCTGCAAGGACTCCGGTGAGGAGTCTGTTGACGGTGTACATTTGGTCATTCTGCAGTAAGCAGTCGCTGGCAAAAGTGAAATTGCAAGTGAGGCCGAGAACAATCAAGGCGTACAATCTGAACCGGAGGAGCTACAAAACATTCTGCAGTGCTGCGCAACCTAGAAAATATACCAAATACACAACCTCGTTTTTTTCCTCTGAGCGTGCTCTGGTTTCTGGCGCTGTATGACCTTCATCTCCCCCGACCCCCCCATTGTCCTCTGCATCCCTCCAGCCCGCTGTATCAGCAAGGCGTGGGTGTGCGACGGCGACAACGACTGCGAGGACAACTCTGACGAGGAGAACTGCGAGGCGCTGGTGTGCAAGCTCTCCCACCACGTGTGCGCCAACGACTCCGCCATCTGCCTGCCGTCGGAGAAGCTCTGCGACGGCACCGACGACTGCCCCGACGGCTCGGACGAGAAGCTCTGCGGTAGGGGGGGGGGGGGGGAACACTACATTACATTACAATGCACTGCGGCAATCGGAGTCAACGTCCGATGCGATTTTGAATTGCAGTTAACGTCGGAATTAGTTCAATTCGATTTCGTGGCGTACGATTTCAATTTGGTCCCATGAAATATTTCTGTGGCTTTCCCTTTTTCCCTGATGTGCGTCTCACTTCGATGTACCCGTGTCTCCAATGTTCCCGCCCGTCAGACTTGTGTTCATTGGATAACGGCGACTGCAGCCACAACTGCACCGTGGCGCCCGGGGAGGGCGTGATCTGCTCCTGTCCCCTGGGAATGGAGCTGGGCGGCGACAACAAGACGTGCCAGATCCAGAGCTTCTGTGCCAAACACCTCAAGTGCAGCCAGCGGTGCGAGCAGGAAAAGTTCAGCGTCAAGTGCTCCTGCTACGAGGGCTGGGAGCTGGAGCCCGACATGGAGAACTGCAAGAGCACAGGTGAGTCGTGATCCCAGTGGGCAGAGAAGATCGCCGAGTAGAAGACAAGGGACCACGAGTGAAAAAAAACAAAAACCCTGCTTTTTCAGGAGATGAGACACGTGAGAAAGTGCTATTGATGGCCGCTTGAATGCGCGGTAAGGCAGGGAGCGGAAGAGCGGCGTTACCAGAGCAAGGCTGGCGTCTGGGGCTCTGTGCCTTGTGACAGTTAGATGAGTGAATACTACACTGCAGTCTAAAAGTGTTGCGGTTCGAGGTTTGGGATCGAACACAGGAGTAGTTTCCCAAGAGCAGGAAGATGTGTGGTTAAAGCTAATACTTGATACCTCTCTTGACAATAGAAACGCTCATTGGAAACAGGAGGTGGGGAACCTTGCGGGTTTTTTCCACATGGAGATGTGGAATGGAGTGTGTGAAAGTGGCAGTTGGAAAACAAACTAAACAGAAAAGGGCCTAAGCTTAAGCCTGAATAATAACTATTGGTAAAGACGCCCTGCTGTTGAGTAAACAGTGTATTTTTTGGTCCAGACTAGCCTACGAGTTAATCTGAACCCTGGGCGTTTGCCCAACCCCCGTCAAGTTCTTGGGAGACGACGCCAGCTCCAGCGAGTCGTTAATCAAGCCGAGCGTCTGCATGCCTGCTGGGCAGAGATAACTCTTGTCCTGTTTACACTCTGGGTTTTAATTACCCATGATTACACCTTTATTCTGAGACAGCTGTTTTAGCTGGACAGCTTCCGTCACACCGCCGCCGCCGCCTCCACCACCGCCGCAGCGGAAGGTATTTATGTGTTTATGTAAGATTTCCATTCGCTGCGATGAGGAACGTTTGAGGAAGGGAAAAAAATAATAATATGGGGGATTGAATTAAAACTGTGGAGCGGGGAAAAAGAGCTTTTACCCTCTTAGGATCCAAGATGCATGGTCAGTTTTTTCATCTGTGCGCATTTGTGTGTGTGTGTGTGTGCGTGTGTGTGTGTGTGTGTGTGCGTGCGCACGCGTGTGTGTGTGTGTGTGTTCATCCGTTTCACAGATCCTTTCAAACCCTTCATCATCTTCTCGAACCGCCACGAGATCCGTCGCATCGACCTGAACAAGGGCGAGTTCAGCGTGCTGGTGCCAGGCCTGAGGAACACCATCGCGCTGGACTTCCACCTCAGCCAGAACACCCTCTACTGGACGGACGTGGTGGAGGACAAGATCTACCGCGGGAAGCTCTCGGAAAACGGGGGTGAGCATGTCGATCATCTGTCTTTTGTCCAAAGACACTGTGTGTTTTGTATCACTGCCATTATCGGTCCTTCACCGAAACTACGATGATTGGTTCCTCGATGAGAAAAAACAAAATGGTAGATGTTTTTGTTTTTTTTACCCTTCACTGACCCTTGGGAAGCGTATCGATGAACTATCAATGAATTTTATTTTGAGGGACGTGATTCAAATCTTCTTAAAAGTGTCCCCAATCCGTCTGTTTTTTGTTCTTTGTCGTCTTCGTCTTCGTCTTCGTCCTCGTCGTCCTCTCAGCTCTGACCAGTTTCGACGTGGTGATCCAGTACGGGCTGGCCACCCCCGAGGGCCTGGCGGTGGACTGGATCGCGGGCAACATCTACTGGGTGGAGAGCAACCTGGACCAGATCGAGGTGGCCAAGCTGGACGGTACCATGAGGACCACCCTGCTGGCCGGGGAGGTGGAGCACCCCCGGGCCATCGCCCTGGACCCCCGGGACGGGTAAGCAATCCCCCCCCCCCCCCCCCCCCCACCACCACCACCACCACTATGAAAGCAAATCTGAGACCCATAATGTGGGCTGCTTAGGTTCTCTTTCAGTACGCTCCACTGCTGTGAAATAAATCAAAGAATCACACGACCGAAATGCACGTCATGTGAAGCAAAGGAATGAAGGAGGTTTTACAGCATTGACTAAACATGTTGAAAGCAAAAAAGCACCTTAAGTGCAAGGGCACGGTCCAAAGGGAACTTTTACAAGTTTTACTTTTTACCCGCCAGAGTGGAAAAATCTACCGTCCAAGCAATTTTCTTTAATATGTAGCCCTGCATTTTTTCGTACCTACCAAATTGTAAAATCTATCAGCCATTGGCTGGTGGCAGGTGTTCATGTTGGACCCTGCACAACGGATTAAAATACGCGACCGGCTCTTCAGACAGACTCCTAACCGTCTCCTTCCAGGATCCTGTTCTGGACCGACTGGGACGCCAGCCTGCCGCGCATTGAGGCGGCGTCGATGAGCGGCGAGGGCAGGAAGACCATCCACAAGGAGACAGGCAACGGCGGCTGGCCCAACGGACTCACCGTGGACTACCTGGAGCGCCGCATCCTCTGGATCGACGCCAGGTTGGGACACTTGCCACCACAACCACCACCATAAACACAGTCCACTACGGAAACACAAATCTTTTTTATTTATTTGTTTATTTAACAGGGACAATGGACAGTCATTGACTGTCCCAGAGTTAGCGCGATAGCTACATTTCGTCAGCAGTCCCTGGGCAGGCAAATCCACAAGCGATTTATGGCATCAAACGTATCATCATTCAGACAGGGGTACAGATAATTAACATTACATCATACAAAACTAAAAAGCGCTTTCCATTTAAAACATTACGTCGTACAAAAAAATGAAATGGCATACTCTGTACTTTTAGTACTTTGCGGTTAGCGGTCACATGAGTGATCGCGTTCCAGCAATGATTTCAGTTGAGATTCATGTAAAACCAGAGAAGGCCGAGCATTGTCCAACATTCACGGTGGGCCATTTCCTCAGGTCTGACGCCATTTACTCCGCCAAGTACGACGGCTCGGGGCTGATCGAGGTGCTCCGCGGCCACGAGTACCTGTCGCACCCCTTCGCCGTCACCATGTACGGTGGGGAGGTGTACTGGACGGACTGGCGGACCAACACCCTGGCCAAGGCCAACAAGTGGACGGGCAACAACGTGACCGTGGTGCAGCGGACCAACACACAGCCGTTTGACCTGCAGGTCTACCACCCGTCCAGACAGCCCCAGGGTGAGGAGACACTAATATCTGAATATACCACCTGTCCAGACAGCCCCAGGGTGAGGAGACACTAATATCTGACTGTACCACCCGTACAGACAGCCCCAGGTTGAGGAGACACTAATATCTGAATATACCACCTGTCCAGACAGCCCCAGGTTGAGGAGACACTAATATCTTACTGTACCACCCGTCCAGACAGCCCCAGGTTGAGGAGACACTAATATCTTACTGTACCACCCGTCCAGACAGCTCCAGGTTGAGGAGACGCTAATATCTTACTGTACCACCCGTCCAGACAGCTCCAGGTTGAGGAGACGCTAATATCTTACTGTACCACCCGTCCAGACAGCCTCAGGGTGGCGAGACGGCAGATGGAGTGCATGCACGCATACACACACACACACACACATGCTTTCATGCACAAGCACACAGACATATGCATACACATACACACACACATACAGGTTCTCACGCACATGCACACAGACATATGCATACACATATGCATACATATATGCATATTCTCTCTCTCTCGCTCTCTCTCACTCTCTCTATCGATCTCTCTCTCTCTCTCTATCGATCTCTCTGTCTCTCTCTCTCTCTCTCTATCGATCTCTCTCTCTCTCTGTCTCTCTATCGATCTCTCTGTGTATCTCTGTCTCGCTCGCACACACACACACACACACCATCTACTTCCATTCCCTTCTCGACTCTGACATGTGACCCACATTAATGTGGGTCACATGTTTTTGTGATTGGTATCAATAACCATATCCCTGTTGCGGAGCCGATTTAATATGGAGAGTCTGTCTGTAACTTCAGGGCCTCAGTAGCTGATACGTGTGTGTGTGTGTGTGTGTGTGTGTGTGTGTGTGTGTGTGTGAGAGAACCACACACATAACAGTCTTCTATTTAGGTTTATACTTGAAATATGAATTTTAATAAATATAGAACTTGTAGCAAGTTTGCACCATGTGTCATTCCCCTCTTCACCTGTTTTGAATGTCCCTTCCAGCTCCTAATCCGTGCGCAGCTAACGACGGTTTGGGGCCCTGCTCCCACCTCTGTCTCATCAACTACAACCAGACCTTCTCCTGCGCCTGTCCTCACCTCATGAAGCTGGGGGCCGACAGACACACCTGCTACGGTGAGCCCCACACACACACACACACACACATATACACGATGCGCACTCATTAAAATCAAACACACACAAGGGTCACTGTCTCACTGTGTGTGTGTGTGTGTGTGTGTGTGTGTGTGTGTGTGTGTGTGTGTGTGGTGTGTGTGTGTGTGTGTGTGTGTGTGTGTGTGTGTGTGAGAGAGAGAGAGAGAGAGAGAGAGAGAGAGAGAGAGAGAGGAGAGAGAGAGAGAGAGAGAGAGAGAGAGAGAGAGAGAGAGAGAGAGAGAGAGAGAGAGAGAGAGAGAGAGAGAGAGAGAGACTGTCTGTCTGTCTGTCTGTCTGTCTGTCTGTCTGTCTGTCTGTCTGTCTGTCTGTCTCCATAATCTGCAAGAAATGGAAGATTACAGAGGCTAGACAGACTTTCGTGTCATGTTGAGTTCCGATTAGGGATGTCCGATATTATCGGCCCACCGATCGGTATCGGTTTTTAAAAAAGCTCCAAATGACTAAAGTGGCCTATGGCTGTTATACCTTGTTGGAAAGCTCTAATTGTCCTGAGTCGAATGCAAGCGACCATTTTCTGTTAGTACAAAGACAGTGTGAAATAAATAAACACTTTGTTTGAAATAATTTCAGACATCTGTTATGTTTCAAGTGAGGACGTGGTTTGATGACATCATCAAACGCGCCGCGCCGTCTCAATAACAAGCCTGGGCATGTGCAGCCATGTAGTGGGACGCTAGTTGTAGCTGCTTATGTCGGTGGTTTGGAATTATTTCAAAGTTTGGAATTATTTCAAAGTTTCCGCATATATCGGTATCGGTTGATATCGGTATCGGAAATTAAGAGTTGAACAATATCGGTTATCGGTTATCGGTAAAAAAGCCAATATCGGACATCCCTAGTTCCGAACCATGTGACAACACTGGGGCGCTGTGACATGTGATTAAAAAAGAAAGAAATAAGTAGAAATGCAGTGCAGTTTGTTGTGTTGGTTTTAGTATTCAGTGCTGCACCTTCCATTATCTGCAGGAGTAATGGAATAGAGAGCCCCCAGTCTCTCTCTCTCACACACACACACACACACACACACACACACACACACACACACACACACCCTCCCCAGCAGTCACCACCCAGTCTGGCCTAGTTGATGCAAGCGAAATGTGGCATCCCGCACTTTCTCATTGCTCCCCCCCCCCCCCATCAAACCCAACCTTGTGTGTGTGTGTATGTGTGTGTGTCCTGAGCTGTACACGGACGAATGGTGATGAGTCTGCAGAGAGAGCTGGGGCCGACATGAAGGCCCTGAGCACCGCTTTGAATTCACTCACACGAGGCTCTGCTCTGCGATGAATGTCGTCCATCCCCAAAAAGACACTATCCCTGGAGTCAAGAGATGTGATTGCATTAGTGCCCCTTTGCCCCCTCTCAGACTCTGTCGTGCGTTCATAATATGCATCGATGCCTTTTCATAGATAATATTTTTATATTTTTTTCCCCCGAAAGATCACTTTGACTCACAACCTCCCAAAAGCGTCGGGAGTCGACCTTTCAAACCTGCGACGCTTGTGAGATGAACAGTCCGCCTTCGTAACGCCTTCTCTCCCCCCTCCTTCTCTCTCCCCGAAGAGTCGCGGCAGTTCCTGCTGTACGCGCGGCAGATCGAGATCCGCGGCGTGGACATCGACAACCCCTACTACAACTACATCATCTCCTTCACCGTGCCCGACATCGACAATGTGACGGTGGTGGACTACGACGCCTCGGAGCAGCGCATCTACTGGTCGGACGTGCGCACGCAGACCATCAAGAGGGCCTTCATCAACGGCACCGGCGTGGAGACGGTGGTGTCCGCCGGTAGGGGGAGAGCCGTCGCCCATCGGAGATTGCAGAATGTCTATTACAATATCTATTTGGTAGGAACAGCACTACAATATCTACTTTTAGCAGAACAACCGTCTGTCAGTTAGTAGAGCTGGTTGAGATCACGATTATTAAGACGATTATTCATTGATATTATGGGAAAATAATGATTTAAATGTAATCTTTTTGCATCTCTCTCTCTTCTCTCTCTCTCTCCTC